>JAAGKR010002362.1:43631-59612 GCA_011419295.1 Clarias macrocephalus
CTCACACACCCAGACACATTCACAAACATACACATACACAACCTGAACTAGTGGATCTGAACTGCTGCTTTGCATTTGGCGACCACAAAGAGCTGAACATGTCACTGCCTCATGTGGCGACTCTCTTCTCTTCATCCCCGCGACGGTCGATACGAAGCGTCCTCATCCAGACGAAGAAGCGAAGTGCTTCACCAGAACTCTGCAGCTGTGTGTGAGCAAAGCATTAGGAAACTTCTAGAAAATACTATTACTAAAAGAAAACATTTTGTTATTCAAAACAAACGTGTCCTGCTTCTGAGAAAGCATCTCGAACCCTGCTGAGTGTAAAGCTATTATCTCTTATTCTGAGGTAAAAAAAATTAAATAAAATAAAAAGTTGTCACTACACTAAAATAAGAGGAGCATCAAGCATCTAGTTTTTTTTTGTTAAGTGTAAAATATTTTGTTTCTTTAAGCTAAGAAAAAAATTCTGTTGTTTGGTGCAAAGAATTTCCTAACCCGAATTTTCTCATTCCGTTCAAATTTGTTTAAACTTGTGGTTACTCCAAGGAAACATCCCAAGAATCATTCATTCTTTTTCTATACTGCTTATCCTGTAGAGGGTCGCAGGAAGCCTGGATCCTTTCCCAGGAAACTTTGGGCGCAAGGTGGGGTACATCCTGGTTTCACCTGACTTGGCTTGAATGTCAGCCTATTTAATAAATCTAACCTAAACATACCACATTTTACAGTAATTTACTGTTGTGTATTTTTCTTCAATTGACATATTTTGATTGAAAGGAATTATTATTGTTTTTATTATTATTTAACTATACTGAAACATGAATCTTTTTTTTTTTGTGTAAAATTCATCGTTTCTTGTAGATATTTGTAAATGTTTTATTTACCACTGAGACAGATCCTGTGTTTGTCTATGTGAGAAATCCCTCACATGCTGAACATCTGTCAGCATCTGTTTAGTCTGTGGTTTACTCAGTGCTAAGCTTTGTTGCTGAAATAACAGGCTGTGTTTAAGCGTAATAAATTCAGATGTAATGTTTATACTTGTGCATTTGTGTGAAAGCCGACAGCTTGAGTGTGAGCTGTCGATTCGATCGGGTGCACTTCATATACCCCGCAACAAAATCAATGTTACAAGCCAAACCTGCGCTGAGGTCAGATCGCATGACAAGGTCAAAGGTGAAGGGTCAGCGGAGTAACACATAAAGGTCAAAACCATCATGGAAGGCATTTGTGAGGCTCAATTACCTGACCTATTAAAGGCCACTCCTGTTATTTCACTATAGTTAGGAGGCATCAGCTTACTAGAGCTGTTTATATACGAGTGTTTGAAATGAAAATTATTACTTTATACTGTAGAGAGTTTAATCGAAAATAACTGGGATTGCACATGCTGTGAATTTCTTCTCATTCAACCTGATGTTTAATTTGAAATGAATTTTGAATTTTAAAGTAGTGGTATAGTGGTGCTCATAGAACCATTGTAGAACTGAATTAGAAGGTTCACAATCCAGTGAACCCTTATATAATTACCAGCTTAAAATTACTATTATTAGAGTCTTTAAGCTGAATGTGCATTAAAAACTCTTCTTGGTATCAAGAACAAACAGATCTGTGCTGGCAACACAGTACTGGTCAATGACCAATATGACCAAAAACCCACAACTGCTTAAATGCAGTTACTGCCAGTGTGTGTTGATGGGGAGGCTTTAGATATCTACCTGATATTTATCTACCAGATATCTACCTTCAGATATTTTCGTCCGAAAACACCAATACACAGTTCGATATCTGAAGCTTCTCCGTCAAATTAAACATATGTCAGGTAGCACCAAAGTTATCATTGTTTTTAAAATGCCAAAATTTCACAGCTACTGGAATATGGGAATGATGCCGCAAAAATTATGAACTCATCAAATAAGTTTGTATTGTTTTCGGTCATAAATTCAACCAGAAATAACAATAAAAGCATGTGATCATATGTATCTGTTCTTTGCCAATGTGATCATTTTCTCATGTTTGTATAGTTGAGGAAGATGAAATTAAATTAAATTCATCATATTGCCTAGAATAGATGGATGGATGGATGGATGGATGGATGGATGGATAGATAGATAGATAGATAGATAGATAGATAGATGGATAGATGGATAGATGGATGGATAGATTACCATAGTGCTTTAGTCAGGTGGGAATCTGAAAACTGTGCATTAAGATGCACTAATAATGTACATACGGATTGCATATACAGTACAGGTTTAAACTTAAGAAACTTACAGTAAGTTAGATGCACCAGCCAGTTGTAATATTAATAAAAAAAGAGCATGAAAGTATATTCTATCAGTGCAATATATAGGTCACTCTTCATTGCACAATCCTGCCCCGTAATGCAAAAGAAAAAAAGCTAAAAAATGCTCTGGGTTTTAAGGGCTACAAGGTTTTGTTGCATAACTTGTTCTAGCCTTTTCCAGAAACTGCTTTGTGAGGTGAAATTTTGAGGAACCCTTACACTCTGTAGTGTCTGTGAAGGCAGTACAACTGTACCATTTACTGTAAAAAGCCTGTTTTGTGTCTCCTTTTTATCTCAGTGATGCTGATCAACATAAACAAAAGCGATCCCCAAACACTGATTCCGAACGGAACAAAAGGGGTTTCAGCTCCTCCTCTGAGTGTGTCTCTTCTGTCATGTGTCACGTGTAATTATCAGAGCGAAGGCAGCTGACGGGAACAAACTGATTCCTGCTGATCTACAGGGAATAAACGACTCCGAACAGGATTAGATTCATAAATTAACTCTCCTCACCAGCTATCAACTGTGACGTGTGTGTATGTGTATGTGTGTGTGTGTGTGTGTGTGTGTCAGGAGAGAATTTATACTCAACTGGAAAGCAAATAACTAAATAAATAAATAAATAAACAGATATTTTCTCGAGCCTCCCAAGGTGCAGTAACTGCCACCGTTGATCGGTGAGGAACACCCCGGGCCTTTGAAGTTTTTAGACATAAAAGCACAAATAACGCAAATCTTCTCAGATGAAATTAAGACCTAATGAAAAACAAGTGAAAAGTGCAGCCATTTCCAATCACGCTGAGCTCGGAGAAGGACTCGCATCCCGCTCCACTGGGGAGAGAAATAATAAACAAGGAAGGCTTTAATCTGCCTAAACTCCTTAAACTCCTTCTGTCATCTCTCAAGACACAAAACAGCAAAATAACAAACAACAACAACATAAAAATCTCACAAAACACACACACACACACACACACACACACACACACACACACACACACACACACACACAAGGCCTGGTATTAAGGATCGATATGAGGAAAAAAAGTTTTGATTCACGGTGGAAAGACAGTGTCTCTATCAGTCTCTGTCAGACTGAATGGCCTCTATCTCTCTCTATCTCTGTCACACACACGCGCACACACACACACCATGGTGTGTCTAGCATAAGTCTTGGTTTTATGGTTTAACACAAAGATTTTATTATATTATCACTCACTCACTCATTCCTCGTCTATACTGTTCTATACAGGATCTCAGGTTCGTGGAGACTTAGGGCACAAGGCAGGGCACAACCTGGATAGGGTACCAGTCCATCACACACTCACACAGTCATTTACACACTACGGGCAATTTGGGAATGCCAATGAGTCTAATCTGCATGTCTTTAGACTGTGGGAGAAAAACAGTGTACTCAGAGGAAAGCCACCAAGCACAGGGAGAACATGCAAACTCCATGGACACAGAGAGGGAAATCAAATCTGGCCGGAAATCGAACCTGGATCTGCAAGTCAACAGTGCTAACTGACACCTCTATTCTATTCTATTCTATTCTATTCTATTTTATATTCACTCATCTACAAAATCTGAAACCTCTCAGAGATCCTGTCAGGTTAGCACTTCTTAGCTAGATAGCATGCTCAAGTGAGATGACAAACATTTATTATACAAAAAGAAAAAAATATATAACTTTCTCTCAGAAATCCGTCCAGGTTAGCATCTGTTTGCTAGCTAGTGAGTACAGAACATTGCCAGGTTGCTAAAAAATCACAGAAAGACTCAAATGACTAAAATGACTAAAATAAAATGATATTAATATGAAATTATTATGAAATCCTGTCAGGTTAGCATTTATTAGCTCTCATTATCAAACAAGATTATAAACAATTAGCTAGCTAACAAAATAAAAAATATTTCTTTAAATAAGTCTTAGTCAGATTAGCTTATACAGTATATGATAGCTAATAAATAGAGAAAAATAATCAAATATTTTGGTACATTTCTTTATGACTCTATGAATAAATCTCACTGAAATTACACTTCAACTCTAATCCAAATCCTGTGAGGTTATGATTTATTAACTAGCTTATGTTATAGGATTGTAAATATTTATTTAAACTTTCAGATTAGTGTTAATTGGCCATCTGGAATGATCAAGTGAGATTAAAAACCCTGGGAGGTTAGCTCATACTGTATATGCTAGCTAATTAGTGGAGACAATTGCCAGGTTGCCAAGAATCACAAAAAATTACCCTTAAATGTTTTGGTCATTTTTTAAAATAAAATATTCTGGGGGTACATTTATATTGAGTGTCTTCCTGTCCCCCTGCTTCCCTGTTCCCCTGTTACCCTGTCATGTTAACATTTATTAATTAGCTATCATTATCAAATAAGTTTATGATTTTTTAAATAAACAAATGTCTATAAGCTTATGTAGTAATGATATCTAGCTAATAAATGTTAGCATGACAGGATTTCTTATGAAACATTCTGGGGATAGAATTAAATTGAATGCTTCTCAGAAATCCTGTCATGTTAACATTTATTAGCTAGCTACAGTATCCTTATCACATAAGCTTATACACATTTGTTTATTAAAAAACAATAAACGTCTCAGAATATCTGTCAGGTTAGTTGTAATTAGCCAACTAACATAATCAAATGTATTTTAAATATTTCTTTTAAGACATTTTTTTCAATAAGTTAAAAACATTGCCAAGTTCCTTATATGTTTTGGTAAAATTCTTATTTTAAAAAACCTGAATGTTTTCTTACAAAACCACATTATCCTTGCTAGCGATTAAGGTGCGCGGTAACACGTATGATCATGACTGTTAAAAGGTGATTTAAAAAACATCCTGTCAATTAGTTCAAATTAGCAAATTATATTAGATAATTAGCATTCACCCTAAACATTATAAAGATGAATGAAAATATATTTTAAGATAGCGTGCCAGGCTAGCTCATGTAAGCTAGGTAGCATTAAAATAAACATTAGAAACATTTCTGAATTGAATTAACCATTCCATTTATAATTCCTTACAGATTAGCAGATTAGCTATCTGACTAAACCACCATATGCATATTTAGTACTACTGTATAAATAAAATTTTTTTTTGTTAATTCCTAGTTACATTGTTAGTGTATACAGTAAACCCAGAAATGTCTTTAAAAATTTTTAAATGCACAGAAAGTAATTCTAGTTAAAGAATATGAAAAACAGAGGACAAGCGTGACTTTAAATCACATCTAAAGTGCTCGGGTTACATTCAAAGATTAAAAAAAAAAACATGGTTAATAGTTTATGATCTGACTCCCGTCTTTCCTCACAAACAGATCAATACGGTAAACAGAGCGGCGAGGGCGAGGATGTTGTGCGTCTCCGTGGTTTCAGGAAAACGCTGACATTTGTGAAGGTTAGAGAGTGTAACTG
The DNA here is from genome assembly GCA_011419295.1 of Clarias macrocephalus. Classification (NCBI taxonomy): domain Eukaryota; kingdom Metazoa; phylum Chordata; class Actinopteri; order Siluriformes; family Clariidae; genus Clarias; species Clarias macrocephalus. Next base: position 49,355 of record JAAGKR010002362.1, read on the forward strand.
TCTGTCGGCGTCAATCAGTACCCTCAAAGGTCACAGACGGTCCGATGTTTTATATTGTTTTAATTAGACGCTGCGGTTCGGATGCTGCAATCAGGCTCAGCAAGGATATCGCCATAATTCACATGTACAAAAAAGTGTTTAGATGAAGAAAACACCAGAGGTGGCAGAAGTATACAAACTCTATATACTGTACTTGCTTGAAAAGGTACACCACTACATGAAATAGTACCAATGTTTGTTTTTTTTTACTCAAGTAGAAGTACTAAGTACATGCGCTGAAATTTATTTTACAAATGTACAAGTACTCCACCCAAAACACAGCTGAAGTTGATAACATGAATTTGTAAGTCAGAGATTTATTTTCTGCAGAAATCTAAAATTATTGGAGTATGAAAGTGTACAGTTCACTACCAGAATGAAAGTGTACAGTTCATCTGCTGTGTTCAGATGGTTTACAAGTTCATAAAATAAATAAATAAACACAGAGAAATATTCTTTGTTTTTTAACAAAGGAAAATGAAAAAATAATGACAGATTTTAAAATTACTGAAACTATTGGATAGGAAGACTGGACATGACACCATGACGTGTTGATAACAACAAGATTTGACATTAAATGAATGACGAGCAGCATTGTTAACACCTTTAATGTAGGTAGTTACACTAGCTAGTTACTACCATTGTTACTCTGTATAATGTAAGTAGTCTACACAATTAAACATGCACACACTGCAAGCATACAGAATACAATAAGATTAGAGGACATGCCAAAATATTATAAGCTTGATATATATATATATATATAAAAAAAAGTTGTTATTGGTGTGAAACAAAAACTGAATCCATAGCCCATAGATCAAGTTGGTGGGATCCGCTAGCCAGGTAACCGTCAGTACCTTTGGTGTGTGCTAAAGAATCATCACTTTCATACTGGGAGATCGTGGCTAGGAAATTCTGTAAACTAGGATTGGTGGAGTTGTTTCGTTCCCGTAGTCCTCACATGGGATGGAGCTTAGGTCATGTTATGAGTGACACCGTGGATGCCTACAGTTACAGTAGAAAATCATTGCACTTTTGTGTGATCATCATCTGAAAAGTCATGAGTCTTTGTTTAAAATGTATGAGTAAAAGTACAGGTTTTACATCAAAGCATGTACAGTAGAATAGCTACTGTGGAAAATACTCAAGTGAAGTACAGTTACACAAAATACAATGTAGTAGTACTTAATTAACCTGTACTTAATTACTTCACCTCTGAAAAAAACAATTTACTTTTCAGTTAAAATATAGTGAGTGGCGAGGACATGTTTAAAGCCTCTGCAAGTCACACTAGCAGCTAACAGGCTCCTCATGTAGTTTGCAGTTTGTATCTTGTTGTTGAATACCATAGTATCCGTTGACTGTATAAGATCTGGACAAACCCTCTTTGATGTCACCCAAAGGTTTTCTGAAGAGTGGCTTTGGAGCTCAGTTGTGGGAGCTCTGGCCATCGCGAGGCCACCTAAACTCCGGTTAATCCATACATGGGCAAATGGCCAGGATCCGTTCCTAACTCTTGTTGGCACCAGACTGTTAACATGTTTATTTCTGGTGTAACTTTGGACAATTTAACATGTCGCTCTATAGGGATTGACTTTTAGAGTCATATTGTAGGTGGTCGTTTGAGAATTGCAAGTTTAGCCACTTCCGCATTACACTCATTTTTCAGAACCGGAGGTTGCCCCTTTGTCAGTACTCAGCTTCACACTAGCTTTGTTATCAGTTCAGATTAGCAAAGCAAGATAAGTGCACTAGCTACTGTACATGCTCTCACCAGAGACACAAAGTATTTATCCTACTTCCTTCTAAGCTTTGTTTTCCATCATGATCCAGCATTTGTCGTTGTCATTGCTGTTGTTGTTGTTTTTCTTTAGATGGTAGGCCAAACATGACAGAACATTCACAAAAATATTCTCTTTGACATGAACTGAGACATTTCCTAAACCTTCTAGCAACCTGTGAGAACTTCCCTACTCCTGAGTTTCCTTCCTCAGAGATGTTCACTAAACTGCAAACGTGTTTTCCCCTTGTTCTCACTTCACAGCACACTTTGTCCAAACACATACCTGAAATGTGAACAGAGTTGTTTCTTTTTTTTTTTTGTTCTTTTGTGTTTTTTGTTTAAGTGATCTTCCCTGGAGTTTTCCATTTGTTTTCCATCAGACACGGTATGACCTCTGACCTCTGAGAGAAAAAAAGATGAGAATGTCTAGAAAACATGTATTTTCCACTGGGATAGCAGAGAAGGGAACGACTCACTGGCACTCAATACTACAAAAAAGGGCCACTAAAGTGGACCTTACACTCTTTCATTCTTTCACTCTTTCACCGGCCATTAAAAAGTAATGATCCTCCACTTCCGCTCCTATTGTCGCCAGCGCACGAGCGGCTCTAATGGGGAGCAGACACAATAGGCTCGGCCTAAAAAGGATCCGCCATGAAATTTTAATCAGCAACTTTGTCTTTCAGTGCGACTGCATTTGTGTGTGTGTGTGTGTGTGTGTGTGTGTGTGTGTGTGTGTGTGTGTGTGTGTATATACTGTCCTCACAGAGACTACAGGGACAGGTGCTCTGACATGCCTTTATTTTACTCCCTGAACTTCCTTCCTGCCCCCTCAGGTGTGACGTTCCCTAGCTGCCTCCGATCACCGAGGGCACTCAGATTGGATTAATTCCAAAGCAGGCCCTCCGTCCCGTGCACTTAACAAACACAAGATGCACTTAAGGGAGGCCACAGGATGGGTTTCGGCACAGTCGAGAGTGCGCGTCCGGGAGATTCGGGGCGAGACCGCAGGGCCAGTGTAGAATGTCATCACGTACCGGAAGAGCCATCAGTCCGATCCGGCGTACTGGAAGAGGCGTGAACTTTTTAAAAGTGTCGTGTGGAGAAGCTTTTTTGTCTTTCCTGTGTGGCTGCTGCACTAAATGGCTCCATGGCACACTGACAGGGCTTTTATGTGGTTTTATGGCTGCAGTTTTAGAGCTGATAAAAAGCATGATGTCGGAGAAAGCGCAGACATCCCTTCTCTCCAAGACTAGGGACTGGCCTTACAGTTCAGCCAACACATGACATTAGCATGTGTGTTTAAAAGGCCAGATTAGCAGCAACTATTTTTCTAAAAGATTCACTCATCAAAAAGTTAGAAATTTCATCTCAGGTTAATTATGTGAGTTACACATCATTTTATTCCTAGTAACACAATAAATAACACAATTTTATTCCTGGATAATATGTGTGTTATTACTTACAGTAATTCCTGAAATTTTAAAAGAATAGAAAATGTCCATTATTCCCTTCAAACTTTGCTTTTTTTTTTTTTACATGGGTAATGACATTTAGAAATGAACCATAACATTTTCTATGTAAAAACAGGCAAATTTGCACATATTAATTTGCATAATGTCTGAATAAAACAACATAAGAATCACAATTTATATTTATTTATAATAAAGTGCCGTTCAAAATCCAAAAAAGCTAGACACAGAAAGAACTTTAAAAGTATGCATTAATTCCAGCATTGACCAATTAACAGCGTAACTAACACCACTTAGGGACTTCATTACCACACTACAAGCATGGCCCATTGGAATGTCACTCCGTTGTTGCAATGTCAGTGTGGTTTTCACAGTGCTCCTTCAGGCTTGTGTTATAGCCATGGTACTATAGGTCAATGCCATGTTGTAAATGACACTTAATTTATATTACATTCTTCTGGTGCTTACCATGTTTATGGAGCGCATGCAACAGATTATCAGCAGTTTGAGCTCATTGGACCTGGTGAATGCACAATCGGCATGATAGGAAATTAGGAAGTAGCATGGACTTGAACAAATGCACATTTACCCATTGTGATCCCATTCCCATTGATTTATTTGATATTTTTATGATGCCATGGGAGCTTCATGATCATCGTCAGTGTGTGTAGGGGCCTTAAAGCTTCACGTGTTTTAGCAGGTGCTGTGACAAAACTACATATGCACATTTTCACTCTGGTCTTGGGCACTTATTTAGCAGAATGCATCTGGAGAATGCACTCAAAAAAATATTTCGGCCTGACAAATAAGAGTTATGCTTTTTGATTGCATATAAAATTTCCATCCATTTGGATTATATTTTTTTAGCATAACCAAGCTAATAAACTTTATGTGATTCTTATTTGCAAGTTATATGTAAATGAAATGAGCAAGAATGAGATTTATGTATATCGGACCAATAAATCCAATTTGTTTTAAATTCATAATGAAGAGAATTATGTATTATTACATCATAAACCCAACTTACTTTAAATGCATTTAGATAATTGTTAATACTGTAATAAACACAATTTATTAACATGAATATATTTTTTATTCTTCCCAAATCCCAATATACAATAAACAATACAAAAACAACAAATCCACCTTGTTTCATGTTTTATTTATTTAATAAATTTTATCCTTCAAGGCTTATTTTAAGAATAACAACCAAAAACCGGATTAAAAAAAATAAAATTGGTAGCAGAACATACAGTACTAGCCAGTGCTAGAGATGTGTTTCCTCAAGAACGGTGATTAAAAAAATGTGAAACTTAAGGTAACTTAAGGCTAACATCACTGTTTACATTACAATAACATTCAGAGCCATAAGCCTCAGTGGTGTCTTTGCACTTACACTTTTCTATGCATGTTTAATTTTGAGATCATATTATAGAATGAACATTCCATAGAAAATATTTAATTAATAAAACCACCATTAACTAAATTCAACTTTCAAGCACTGAAGATTAAAAGTTGACTTAAACAGTACAAAGCAGAGAAAAACAGAACAGTTCAACAGAACAAGTCAACCCACTTGCATTGAAAAAAGGAAATGTCTGTTAATTAATCACAGCAGCATCTTAATTTTCAGTGCTTGGACTTTTGGTGACAGTTTGGTTCTCTCTTGTTCCAGCAGGATTTTCTGAAACACTTCAAATGTGCACCTGAGTTCCTTAGGGTAGTGCAGGTTAAATGCATGAACGAGTCCAAAAAGCATCACATCCAAGTATCATCCAAGTAACCCTCAAGTATCACACCAACATCTGTAGGTTAATCTCCAGGTCCAGCACCCACTGCCCGAATGACATCTGTGTAAAACCAGACTCAGCCTTTGAATTTTCACAGTCCTGGAGGATAAATAAAGAGAATGAGTTGTCAATACCAATACCAGGCACAGTGATATTCATATATTTTAAAGCAATTAGACGACCACACACACACACACACACTCACACAATTGGCCGGTGTCAACTACCAATGTTGACCCCAGGCTAAGATGCTAAGGCCTGAACACAGCTACTAGACATTTAGATCGGAAAATATGGATGTAAATATAAATACAGAAAAAAAAACATCCCTATATGTTTTAATTAGTAATACATCTAATATTGGCCAATGAGAAAAATGCTAAGTGGCTAAAGTTAGCTTATATTTATTAAGGCCATGTGCAAGCTAGCTAGCTAGTGGACTAAACATAGTAGTGTAATAGGATATCAACAATACTAAAAATATATATTTACATATGCAGAAACCAACAAATTATGAAGGATAATTATGAACTACAGATGTAACTTAGCTTAAAACGAGGTCACAATCCAGCTTCCAGTGAAAAATGTTAATGAAAGTGTTGCTTCACCTGCAGCTGCTATCGCCCTCTACCTACTGGAGTGTGGAACAGCTTCATTTTCCGCTTCTACACTATTTCATTTGCAAAATTGTCTCATACAATTTAACTAATTGGATCTTGTTCCCCAGACAATTAAACTAAATTCCTACTTTTTAACTGATTAAATTAAATAGTTTTCATAATTAACACATTTTATGCAAATACTTAGTAATAAATTACGCCATGATGAGTTCTCTCTTTCTCAAGTATGAAAGCGCTGTTTTTGTGACTTTCTGCAACCATCTCAGTTTCTGATTTCAAACACAGTCAGTATAACAGTCAGTTGTTGTTGTTGGTCTTATAGTCTGTAGGTGGTGATATTACCGCTTCAAACGCTACTTACCAATTGTTATGTTACGCAATGCCATGCAGAAATGTAGTGAACTAGAAAGTATAGATTTTTCAGTTGGATGTAGTGAAGTAAAAGGCATTCTTTAAGAAAATGCAGTAATTCAGGTAGAGATACATAACCACTAATACTTATAATACAACTCAAGTGGCACAGATATGTGCCAGCAGCACAGCATGTGTCAATGACAATAAAAAAAAAAAAAAATTAAGTGCTTATATGCAAGCCTTGTTAAACTGTGTACAGTATTTGATATGTCAGGTATAACGAAAGTTATCAATACTTTTATAAATGGTGAATTTGACCAAAATATGGCAATGAGGTCGCAAAAATCTAGAACTCTCCATATAAGCATATTAGAATATTGAGACCCTTTTTTTTCTCAGTCTGTTTGAGTAGTTGGTTAACCTGAACTAAATTCAGTTTATCATAATGCCTATTTTATGCTGAAAAAAAAAAAGGTTATGTTACACTAAACTGCACAATCCTGAGCCCAATATATGTTTATTGTATAAAAAATGAAAAAAAAAAACTGTAATAAAAAGGCTAAAATTCTCTGAGCTTTAGGGGCTATGTACAGTAACAATAACGATGCAATTATTTTTTTAATGTTATGTTTAGATTAATCTCATTACAATATAATTAATTCCAAATTACAAAAACTTTTTTAAAAATGTTCTAAAATCTATTTCCGTAAAAATAGACATATCAATACAGTATCTAAAACCTACAAGACGTGATTCATGTTTTTATGTACTTAGAATTTTATTTTCATTTTATTAATTTATTTGTAGAAATTGATTAGTTTTCATTCTAATTATTTGCTTTAAAACAACCTCTGTTTGGCCACAGATTAATTTTGAAACTTGCTGTTTCTACTCACATGTTTTTGCCTTGTGTAGCTTTTATATATTAATATTCTGCCGGTTTTTACTAAAATATATTACATTTGTAATGGACTTCCATGTATTTGTTATTTATCATTATTTTTATTTTATTTTATTTCAGTTCAATTTATTTTTATAAATAATATATAAATGCAAATTAGTGTACCCAATATCAGGAGTTCCCTTAACGAAGAGTGCAAAGCCCTGTACAGTACAGTACAGTGTCACAGCAACAATCTGACAGACCAGGTGCTTTTCAACCTCACAAGATGACTGACACTTTTTTTTTACCAGAGAGGTGAGATTTAAGCAATACAGCTGCCATGTTGAGGTTTACTCGCTGTCAGATTTACAGTGTCCTGTCTCTATTCACACACTCTTGTCCTGTCTCCACTCACACACTCTTCCAGAAAAACCTCACTTCTGTTACAACCTCCACTTGCTGTTTGACAATCTTTGGTTTACATCTTCACGTTCTCAAGTTCTTCTGGTTCCTCTCCATCCCCACTCCTCGTGTGTTTGCTGTTTTTCTGGTTCTGACCTCAGCGTGTCTATTTAGATTACAAGTATAGATTTTCCCACTGTGGGTTCTGACCACGTTCAGTGAAAGTACCCAAGTAAGCACACCTCTCTCTCTCTCTCTCTCTCATTCACACACACACACACACACGCACACACACGCACACACACACCGATTCCAGCTCCCGTTAGTTCCAGTTGTGAAGTTCCTTATAGTGGTAGCGAGTGGCACAAATCAATGCAGAGGTTAATACTGGCATGAAAATCACAAATTGAGTTACAGTAGTGCAGCTCGACCTCAATAAACCTCCCAATAAAACTCAGCACTACACAGCTGCAGCCCGGATGCATGTGCACTACCCGATGATTATGTGTGTGTGTGTGTGTGTGTGTGTGTGTGTGTGTGTGTGTGTGTGTGTGTGTGTGTGTGTGTGTGTGTGTGTGAGTGTGTAAATGTGTGTGTAGGCATCTATGTAGACAAATGTATAAAAGAGAGGATTATGTTAGCACAGATAACCGATAATTTATTACACAAATTAAATCAGTCATTAAAACAATGAAGATAAAAAATTTAAATAATTTTAGAAAATCGTTTGACACCAGAGGGCAAAAGTTTAGCACTGCACTCAAAAGCGGTTTAACTCTGAGAGACTGCAGATCCCCCTGTGTTCTGCATTAATGAGAACACATTTACATACACATACACACAGACACAGACACACACACACACACACACACACACACACATGCATACGCATGCACACATACTGTGCTTACGCTACATGCTCAGCCAGGCACTGCGGCTTGCTCTTTTATTCTTTTACGGCTCTTTTACTGCCCTCTTACTCAGTATTTCTCAGGATATTAAACCTGCCAATAAATGCAGACATATTGTTCACATATAGTGACATTTCCGCAAAACTTGTAACTAATTTGTAACAGAAACTTTATGTAAGTTGATATTTCTACTATACCAGGAAAAAGGGCACATTTTGGCTTTTTGTTAATATATTATTGTATCACTGTATCATCAAATCAGTCCTAAATTTGGAAGTAAAGCGAATACGGGTACAAAATGGTAACAAAAGAAGAACATAATACCAACAGGGACTACATCATTCACCCATAACATTATTACAACCAGTCTAATATTGAGACAGTCTCCCTTTTTTCACCAAAACAGCCCTGATCCATCGAGGTCTTTACTCTGCTAAACCTCTGAATGTGTGTGGTACTGTTCCGTATCTGCCACCATGACATCTGTAGCAGATCCTGTAAGTCCTGGAAGTTCTAAGCTGGGACCTTAATGGATCAGACTTGTCTTTCCAGCACATCCCACAGAATCTTGGGATGGTTTCATTGGGAGTGAGATCTGAAGAATTTGGAGGCCGAGTCAACACCTAGAACTCTTTATCATTTTCTTTGTGTTCTTCTTAAACAGTTCCAGAACAATGTGTGCAGTTTGTCAGGCGTCCATATGAAAGGCAGGACCCGAGGATTCCCAGCAGAGCATCGCCCGGAACATCACAGTTTTTCCACAGGCTCACATAGTCCATCCAGTGCCATCTCTTCCCCAGGTAGACACACACACACACACACACACACACACACACACACACACACACACACACACACACACACACACACACACACACACACACACACACAGCTATCCACATGATGTAAATAAAAACGTGATCCATCAGTCCAGGCCAACTTCTTCCATCACTCCATGGTCCAGTTCTGATGCTCACTTGCCCATTATAGGAGCTTTTGGAGGAGGACACAGGTCAGCATGGGCACCCTGACTGGTCTGCAGCTACACAGCTCCATACAACAAACTGAAATGTCCAGTGTGCTCTGACTCTTTTTTTTTTTTATATCAGAATCAGCCTTCGCTCCTGATGTACATCATTACATCTTGGATGCCTATGACCCTGTCACTGGTTCACCAGTTGTCCTTCTTTGGACCACTTTTGGAAGGTATTAACAACTGCATACCAGGAGCATCTCACAAGACCTGCAGTTTTGGAGTGGCTCTGAACCAATCATCTACACATCACAATCTGGCCCAGCTTACCCATTTTCTACTGCTTCCAACACATCGACTGTTCACTTGCTGCCTAATCCCAGCCCCTAACAGATATGAGTGTAACCAGATATAATCAGTGTTATTCCCTGCACCTGCCAGAGGTTTCATTGGTTTGTCTGATTAGGGTATGTGTAATCAGCACAGGAACCCCAACAGTTATCCATGAACATTAACTAGGTATTGACACCCAGAAACAATAATGCAAGATAATTTAAAAAAAAAAAAATAATAATTAAATGAACAAACTATGCATTAACAAACTCAGAAGTCAGAACATGTACAATTGGCTACTGACACGTGACCAGCAGAGGCCACTGAGAAACACTTCTCTGACAATATCAGTATATTACTGTAACACCATATCTCTCTGTGTTTTTATCACTATATTATTACATCATTATGTTATAAGATCTCTATATCACTGTATCATTATATTACTGCATGAGTATATTACTGTATCACTATATGACTGCATCAATGTATCACTATACCACTATACTATTGCAATGTTCCACTGTATCACTATATTACTGCATCAATGTATCACTGCATCACTATATTACTGTCACTATATGACTGCATCAATGTATCATCGTATCACTATATTACTGTATCAATGTATCACCACATCACTATATTACTGACACTATATGACTGTATCAATGTATCACCACATCACTATATTACTG
>JAAGKR010002362.1:59632-89891 GCA_011419295.1 Clarias macrocephalus
GCATCAATGTATCACTATACCACTATACTATTGCAATGTTCCACTGTATCACTATATTACTGCATCAATGTATCACTGCATCACTATATTACTGTCACTATATGACTGCATCAATGTATCATCGTATCACTATATTACTGTATCAATGTATCACCACATCACTATATTACTGACACTATATGACTGTATCAATGTATCACCACATCACTATATTACTGTCACTATATGACAGCATCAATGTATCACTATACCACTATACTATTGCAATGTTCCACTGTATCACTATATTACTGCATCAATGTATCACTGCATCACTATATTACTGTCACTATATGACTGCATCAATGTATCATCGTATCACTATATTACTGTATCAATGTATCACCACATCACTATATTACTGACACTATATGACTGTATCAATGTATCACCACATCACTATATTACTGTCACTATATGACAGCATCAATGTATCACTATACCACTATACTATTGCAATGTTCCACTGTATCACTATATTACTGCATCAATGTATCACTGCATCACTATATTACTGTCACTATATGACTGCATCAATGTATCATCGTATCACTATATTACTGTATCAATGTATCACCACATCACTATATTACTGACACTATATGACTGTATCAATGTATCACCACATCACTATATTACTGTCACTATATGACAGCATCAATGTATCACTATACCACTATACTATTGCAATGTTCCACTGTATCACTATATTACTGCATCAATGTATCACTGCATCACTATATTACTGTCACTATATGACTGCATCAATGTATCATCGTATCACTATATTACTGTATCAATGTATCACCACATCACTATATTACTGACACTATATGACTGTATCAATGTATCACCACATCACTATATTACTGTCACTATATGACAGCATCAATGTATCACTATACCACTATACTATTGCAATGTTCCACTGTATCACTATATTACTGCATCAATGTATCACTGCATCACTATATTACTGTCACTATATGACTGCATCAATGTATCATCGTATCACTATATTACTGTATCAATGTATCACCACATCACTATATTACTGACACTATATGACTGTATCAATGTATCACTATATCAATGTATTGTTGCATCAATGTTTCACTGTCTCACTGTATTACTGCATCAATGTATCACTGTATTACTGTATCCATGTTTCACTGTATCAATGATTCACTATATTACTATATCACTGTATCACTATATTACTGTATCAGTAGATTACTGCTTCAATGTATTACTATATTAACATCTCACTACTATATATTACTGCACCAATGTATGACTTTACCATTATATCTCTATATTAAAGTATTAATAAATTACCATATCACTGTATCACTATATTATTGCATCTCTATATTGCTATATCACTGTATCATGTAAAGCTAATTCAGCCACAGCTTGTCTTTAAGAATAAATGCAGCCACTTGAATATGCTTGGCAAATTATCACCCAAATGTTCTAAATGTATAAACAATGTTAGTATCAATCCAAACAAACAAATTTTATTGTTGCATGAAAGCCCCAACTAAAAAAAAAGAAAACACACACACACACACACACACACACACACACACACACACAAAGTGTCACATGAATGACATTGCTTATCAATTACCAGTGAACTGGTAACAGGATCCAAGGACCCAAGGCACATGTATGCCTGTAGGGACGCAAGGCCCATCAGGTCTGATCCCACAGAAAAGCCAAAGCAGCACAAATCACTAAAAAAAAAGCAATGCTGGCCCCATGATAGATAAGCACCAGAACACCCAGTTCAACAAACAGAGGCCCAGGAGGCAAAGAGCCCAAGACACAACCTGCACACACACACACACACACACACACACACACACACACACACACACACACACACACACACACACACACACACACACACACACACACACACACACACACATACACACACACACACACACACCTCTTAGCATCTGTCATTTGAAAAAAATAAAAATAATAACAATCTAACAGCTGAGCAGATCGATTCAATGATCAAAGTGAAATAAAATGAATGCTGAGCAGAAACAGGAGGGACACACAGAGGTCCTGAGGGGCCTCGCGTCAAACTGCAACTGGAGGAAGAGGGACATCTGAAAAGACCTCTGGGGCTCTGAATCCCTTGTCCACACACACACACACACACACACACACACACACACACACACACACACACACACACACACACGCACGAACACACGCACACAGGCTCACGCACTAGGTTTATGGAAATGTAGAAGGACAGGTTGTCTTTTATTTGTAATAACCATTTGAATACATTCATTTACATTTTTATGTCCTTTAATTATCATTGCATTATCATCCTTTTAAAATGACATGCATCATACTATTATTCTATTAGTAGATATTATATAGTTTTTATTTACATTAAGGTGCATAGTAAAGGAAACACAAAATACTGTTAAATCGTTATTAAAATCTTCTACAAATCATTGGAGTGTGATAGAGTGCAATCATTTTTTCATGACTATAAGAAACCAAGAAAAAAGTAACAAAAGCAAACGCCAGGGTAAAAGGTCGAATTTCAGTTTAAATGAATCTTTTTTTTATTATTATTAAATTAAAACAATACATTCATCTCTTAAAATTATTAAATCATCATTTTATCATCTGTTTTCTGATTATTGCAATATAAATGATCTGATGAAAGCAGAGCTTAAAATTCACATTCCACGAAAACAATAGTTCAGTTTACACACTGTACAATCAATCATTCTCCAAACACCATAATCAGCTAATAATGAAGTAAAACAATCAATCAGTATTGCACAGTTGCTCGCATTTATGCACATTCTTACCTCCTAAGACGACCTCAAATGACCCTGTGCATTATGTCTGTAAGGGGAACTGTTCTGATTATGATTAGTCGAGCGCATAAGGGTTAAAGATTTTTAAGAAGCCCCGCGTCGGGAGAGAGCGAGGTCGCCCCTGGCCTAATCAGGGCCGTGACATGACACGCTGTAGGTTACACTCCTCAGTGTTAAATATTTATTCCGACTCCGCCACGCTGCCTTGATGGTTGTCAGGCCATTTGACACTTCTCTCTCATTCCCATTTCATTAAAATTCACTCGAGGCTCCATCACACACAGAGTGAGAGAGAGAGAGAGAGAGAGAGAGAGAGAGAGAGAGAGAGAGAGAGGCAGACGGGGAAAAGGTTTGAGTCTAGGTGTTTTTTCTGACTCAGTTTTACATTACAGCCCTGACAGGAAGTGCATGCTAACTGCTAATGCATTATTGCTTTTTTTACTTTTCACAACGTCAATATGCATTTCACTCAGAAACAAGCTCAAACTTCAATACACACACATACACGAGCGAGAGAGAGAGAGAGAGAGAGAGAAAGAGAGAGAGAAGCATCAAACAGATCAAAGATCACAATGGAATATTTCTAATAAGTTATTATTTCTATAGGAACAACTCAAGTACAGCAGACGGTCCACTAATAATAAATCTATTTTTACTGTCTAATTGTTAATCTGTGAAGAGACCTTTATTATGTAACATTAGTGGAAGGAGTCTCCAGTGTCAATGCTCTGTAAAGCTTTACCTTGAACTTTTCCCAAATCTTCAGGACAGAGGAGTTTACAGTACACTTCTTCTTCTTGATTTCATTTAATAAAAAAATAAATAAAACTTTGTATTTAATTTGTAACATTTCTTTGATTATGGAAGAATAACCTCCCTGACCGTAAGCACAGGTCCACTTTTGGTATGAGTGTAAATCTGTAAGAGATAGTATCGGGATGGCCGTGTTGAGTCGGGTTACGGGGGATTAATCAGTGTCAGTGTGTGTAGTCGGTAAGACACAGGCAGTGTGTGTGTTAGTGGCGGCTCCGTCCCGATCCGCATGCACCTGTCAGGCTAGATGCCTGTGCGAGGGCGGCCGCTTGGCTCCTCCCTGCTTGACCTATTATTTGATATTTGACCACTTGGTTGCGAGACACTTGCTCTTTGGAGCTGAAATGTCACCGGGCGTCTTGTCAAGTCTTCGACACTTCGGCTTGACAAGTGATTTTACTTTGGTGTGCTACGAGGCAGAAAATACAGCGAGCATCGGTCAGGGCGGCTTCAGGCTCCGCTTAGACCGCTCGCTCTGAGTAACAGGCTCCATCCGATAACAAGCTCCGATAACACGCATAACAATCCGACACGCTCTCACACTCGCACGCACCAAAGAACCCTTCCTAAGGTGTGTGGAAACACTCACTGCTCAGAACGTTAATTATGACTTCATTCAAATCCAATCAAATACCCAGGAATTTCTCATGTAGTAAAAAAGTTATTTAAGGATTTTTAGCTTAAACTGCTCTTTAAAAGAGCTGTTGTCACTAAACGCCGTTAAAGGTAAAACATTTAAGGTTCCATTAGAGAAATGTCATAAGATTGCATGCACTGGTGAAATATGCCGGAAAACAAAGGGTTCCTCCATGGAGTTAAGGATAGTGTTCTAAACAGGTTCTACTTAAAGCCATGGTGTAAGATTTTATTGTATATAGAAAGGACTACTGTATCTACATTTAAATAGGTAATACTTAGATCTACTTAAGTCCTTCTTTATCTCTGCACAGCAAAATCCTTAGTCTTGAATGAACACCCAGAGTGTTGCTTTAACACTTTCAGAGTACATTCGTGACCATTAGGTCATATATAAACACTTGGGGTGTTAAACCAACACTGGGAATTTTGCAGTGTGGTTAATGTTTTTTTGTCTCTGTAAATGGGTTCTCTGAATGAGTAACCATCTATAGAATTCTACATACAACATTTAGATGTACTTAAAGACCCCCAAGTCTAAACCTTAGTACCTAACCAAAATACAGTACATATTCCTTAAAGGAAACCCTTTGTGTGTAGGGCACCAATAAGGTTCTAGATCTCATGTTCTTTAAACTGGCTTGAACCTTACATGCACATATTATACAAATATTAAACTCTACATTCTAATCTCAACCTTAAGCATTAATCCCAATTATAAATGCTAAACTATAATCTAATCCTTTTAAACTCTAAGCCTTAATCCCTAACACTAAACTCTAGTCCCAACCTCAAAACCTTAACACACCTTCAAACCCCAATCCTAACCCTAAATTCTTAAACCTTCTTCTTAAGTGGAAATTGAAAATCACAGCATAATCCTAACCTTAATCAACCATATCTCCTAAACTCGAGATAAAATGTTCATCTTAAGTTTAGACCCTAGTCTAAACTTCAAACTTTAAAATCAACCTTACACCTTAATCCCTACCTGAAACCATAAACTCCAAGCCCAAACTCAATCCCTGAACCCTAAAATCCAATTGCAACCTCAAAGCCTAAGATCAACCTGAAATCATCAACCCAACTGCAAGGCCCTAATCAAACCGCATACTACACGTTCAACTTTACACCCTCGACTCAAACTCTAATCCCAAAGCCGTAATTCCATTCCCAACCTCAAACCCTAACCTCTAGTCACTAGATGCCTTACTGACATTTTCTAAACCATCTTTGGTCCTCCTTTGTTTATGTCTTTATACTCAATCATATACCATAAAACCTAAATTATAATCCCACACACTGGACCAGGGATGCAGCTTTAAAACACAGTTCTTTAGTTCTTTAAGCTTCTCACCAATACCTTCACTAGATTCTTGCACTTGAGCTCACCTCAACACCCTTCACTTCACTTATAAAGTCTGTTAATATTCCCATTCCTTCTTGTCTATCTGATCTTCAACCTTACCAGCCCACTCGGACCCTCAGGCTCTCCAGCACTGGTTTCTTCCCTATCTCTCCACCTTTGGGCGCTTTTACTGCTCTTCTCTCCTTCTCTCGCTGGATCTCTTTCCTTACACTCTGACCATCTGCAAAACCTGCATCTTTAAATTTCACCTTAAAACTCAAACGTTTTCCTGTTGAGTCATTTAAACTCTCCTGACTTTCACCTTGGTGTTACAGATACTGTAGAACATCTTCAGTTTGTTAATAAGTGTTACACGGCGATGCTCTTGAGTCCAGGATTGGTCAGAAGGTGTTCATCTGTTTTCTATAATGATGGTTGCTATAATAATAGGATATTTATGTTAGGTTTAAGGAAGACGTCTCCAGTGTCAGAGTAAAACTGTAAGTTATTAGTTTAAGTTTGCACTTCGTTGCAATTTGCATCTTATTCATTTCAAGAGCGAGAAGAAAGAGAGGCTGGTGACGGAACAAGTGTTTATAGCTGTTATAACGTAAATGAGAACAACTGTTATTGTAAGCAGATAAACAGTACATATCATTTGATGTATAAAACTCCTGATAATGTTCTGTAAGAGGAAAAGACTTATCCAATGTCCTGCATTCTGGCAGAAATGTGGCATTAAGAACAGACAATCTACAAGTAGCTGAAGAGCGGAAAAATCAGCAGCAAGTTTCATCTGAGAAAGACAAGCAATAGTCATGACTGAAGGAGATTCATCTTTGTATTTATAGACGAGTAACAGTTTTAATCGCAGGAAATGAGACCCAGCAGTTTCAGAGCAGCGTGCTTCAAGACTCAGGTGTTTATATCCAGGCCAGGGTTCAAGAGACATCCTGAGGAAATCCATGGACCAAAGCAGCAGCTTCTGCTCTGGAGTGCAGCCGAGTGCTTAAAGAGACGTTAACTGTACTTCATTACTTTATCAATCCTGTGAAGACTGGAACTGAACCAAGGCAAAGCAGTTTCCCTCTGGGATTAATACAGTTCTGTGAATCTTGAATTATGAGCTGGATTTGGAAAAAGAACTGTTTTGTTTGTTTGTTTGTTTGTTTGTTTGTTTGTTTGTTTGTTTGTATGTTTGTTTGTTTGTATGTATGTTTGTTTTAAATCTGGAAATGGTCAGAGAGAAATAAATAAATAATCTTTGTTTGTTGTTTTTTGTTTGTTTGTTTTTTCTTTGGATTTATAATTAATTCTATATATTTATTTTACTATATCTATACCAATATTTAAATGTATATTTAATTATTATACTATCTACACCATACTATTCTATCTATCACCCAAACCATTAATTTATTAATTAATTCATTCTCTAATTTATTTATTTTTCTGTTTTTAGTTTTTACTAATCTTTGTGATTGTTTATGTTTATCTTTATTTTCATTGACGTGCATTGATATTTTTCAATCATTGTCCCAGTTTTCTTTCTCCTTACTTTTCTCTATTTATCTGTTTGTTTGTTTGTCTTTTGCTTCTTTTCCCTATTTTCTTTGTTTATGCATGTTTCCAGTGCATGTATTTCTTCTTTCTTTCATTCTCCCCTTTTCTGTCTGTTTTGCTTTGTTAATTTTTGTTTTCTTTTTTCCCTTGTTTCCCTTATCTCTCTATCTATTTATTTGTTGTTGTTTTTTTTTGTTTTGTTTTCTAACATTCTAACATTTTTATAACTTTTTTTTTCTGCAATTTCAATTGTGTATTTTTTTTTCTTTGTCATTCATTCATTCATCCATTCAATTTGTATTTTTTTTTAATTAATTCTGTTATTTTTTTTTTCTTTTTTGGGTTGTTTGTGTATTGCATTGCATGTATTTTTCTTCTTTCTTTCTTTCTTTCTTTCTTTCTTTTTTCTAAGTGTACTTAAGCTGTATACATCTTCTACTTTATAACTGAATACATGTATAATCATTTTAATGATTGATTCTTATTAAATGATAATTTACTAAATGATGAAATAAATAATTGTATAGCATGACAAATCAGACACAATACTGTAAATGTACAAAAGTTTTTTTTTTTAATATGCACATTTTTTCTGAACATTCCTGAAAGGCCTATTTAGTCACGTGACAAGGGTTCATTATAATAATTCAATAATAATTCAGGTGACTATGGCCCATCATAATATTTAAGCACTTAGTCATGTGACATGGGTTTGTTATAATACTGAAGTCAGGAACATATCTGATAGCCGAAAAGAAAGACACGAATGAACATAGTCATAGATTTTGTGATTAAAACGAGACATGAAGTGGCACTGAATAATTTTTACACTTCGCACAGGACAGCAGTTTGAAAGATTGTTGTGATTATGTGAGTTTTACACACTCTGCATATATTTGCATGAATTAATCTTGAGCAAGACCTCCGGTTTGGTGCAGTGCTGCAGCTCATGCAAAATTCAAAAACAAGAATCAACTTCATAAGTCTAATATATTTATTTTGTACCTTTTCAGTCTTAAAAAAAGGTGTTAGATAAGATAGTTCTTTCTTCATTTCTTTCTTTCTTTCTTTCTTTCTTTCTTTCTTTCACGGTATCGTTATCATTCCGTCTCTAATAACAAAACACAGCTGTATTCGGGTTCCTAGTGGAAGCTCAGAATGGGTTTGGGGATTATTCATGAGGAGACAAGGAAAGCAGTACGAGTGACATGGCCATGTTTAGGAGAGGGAGGGGGACAGGCGGAGGGGGGGGGGGGCAATATCAGTCACATCATTTCAGGTTTGCGCAAAAAATGCTCCAAGTTTGCAACTAAACGGCCGTCTTGCGTGGAGCTGACAGGGGAGGAGCGGGCGCTCGGTGAAGCGTGGCACGGCTGCCATGAAATGACAGGAATCATTGGCATACATTTCAAACAGCTCGCGCCATCCCATTAAAGTGCCACGTCCTGCGCCTTAACACAGACAAGAGGCAGTGCGCTCTGATAGATAGAGACTAAAATGGCTTATTGATTTCTTTCCTCACTGTCTCCTCCTCTCTCTCTACCTCTCTCTCTACCTCTCTCTCTCTCTCTTTGTTAAGAAGTTACAGTGAAAAACTTTTTTAGACAATTACAGTAGCAGTTGAAGAGTTTTGTAATGAGTTTAGTAATTGACCAGCTGTATTGATGGATGATTGTGATTGCCCGCTAAACGTATGTTTCACGCTATAAACAGTCATAATTATGGCCGGTGGATATAAACTCAGGTCAAAGTGCGGCCTGCTAAACCTGCTAACCCTGTGCTAACCTCGCTACCGCTTTACCATAAATAACAACAGAAGAAAAAAAAAGACACCTTTAGGCCAAAAAGACATGAGCACAGTACACTTTTCTCTTGAAACTCTCCTCATTATCTCCCGGCAAGAAGAGAATGTGGGACGTGTCGATGCCTCTCAGCTCCTCCTCGATGGATTTAATGGATCTGTAAGCTTGTTAGCGGAGAGATATCACCACTTAGCATGAAGAGTTTTTTTTAAAAAAGTACATTTGGACAAAGCGAAGAAAGGAAATGATATCCTCCTTCTCCTGCTGCTGATTGCGTTACGTAGAGAAGAGTGGATGTCGGAGACGGGAATTACGATGCAGGACGCTGAGACGGACGAATGAAAAACGTCTTCCAGAGGCGCGCAGGAGCCGAAGAGAGCGCGACCGTCCACAGACGATTCGATTTCTGTTATAGAGTTAAAGGTTCATTTGGAGCAGGAGAACCGAAAGCAGCACTTTCACATGCTCGATAAATGACAAACCGACTCGGGGCTCACATAACACGCCTTTATTTATTCAATCACCTCGCTTCTCAGTCGCACACATTTCAGATCGTTTATCACTGCAGTCAAACACTGCACAAACACACACACATACACACACACACACACACACACACACATATCATACTGTTTTAAAATTTGTAATACTTTGCTTTGTCGTCATTTATTTTACTCTGATTTATTTTGCAATAATATTTATTTATATTATTTATATCTATTATAGTGTTTATTTATTTGTGTTTAGATTTCTTACTTAATTTAATTTAACTGTTTTGACTTTCATTCATTTCCTTTTCTTCTCGCTTATGAATGCTTGTCCCAGTATTTAGAATGTTTGTTTGTTTATCTTTATCTGTGTCTTTCTTTATTGATTTTGTACATGTTTTTTAATTTAAATGAATGGTATTAATAGTTAGTTAATTCATAGAGTTGAGGCAAGTCAGGGACTCAAATAGAGTCGAGTCATGGAGTCAAATAAAGTGGTGTCAAATGGAATTGATTTATAGAGTGAATTTGAATTGTAAAGAGGAATCATTTAAATAGAGTCCAGTGGTATCAAAGGGAGTCGAGAAGGGAAGTCAAATAATGGAGTCAAATGAAGTCTAATAATGGAGTCAAATGAAGTCTAATAATGGAGTCAAATGAAGTTGAATAATGGAGTCAAGTGGAAACAATGCAAATTGGGCTGAGTGGAGTCGAATAGAGTTTAGTCGTGGAGTCATAGAGTCAATAGAGTTGAGTGGACTCAAGTTTTATATCCCAATCATGGAGTATATTTAAGGTGCAGAGTCAAGACAGAGCTGAGACACGGAATCAAGCAAGAGATAAGGCACAGACTCAAGGCAGATTCACTGCTTAGAGTTGGGGCATAGACTCACCACATGAAGTTGACAACAGTGTCAAGGCACAGAGTCAGAGTCGAGGCATAGAGCCAAGACAAAGCTTCATTTTATGAACATAGCACAATTAAAACAACAGCAACTGACCCATAAGAAAAAAAAAAGTTGAGTTAGAGGTGAGGGAAAGAGACGAGATACAGAGATGAGACACAGATTCAAGGCTCAGAGTCCAGTCGCAAATTCAAGACAAAGTTGAGGCACAGAGAGGTAATAACACTGTCAAAGCATTTTAGCCATTCAGAAATAAATGCCACAGACCATCAGCTTCATCAGAGCTCCATTACACATCCTTACAGATAGCCATCATCATCATCATCACACCTCACATAAATACGCCTTTAAAACACAATGATCCTCTCTCAGGTCGCGCTCCACTCGTCTATCACTCACTCCACACCTGATTAGACGAGTGGAAGTCATTTAGCGTCGTCACTTTTACACTGCTAATGCTAATGCCATCTCTGACAACCTGATGGAAATTAAATGTGAGACCTGGGAAGATAAATGGGCACTGGGAGAACACGTGTGTATGTGTGTGTATGTGTGTGTGTGTGTGTGTGTGTTATCATGAAGTTATTCCTTTCAAATATTTATTTCTTCTTTTTTTTTGCAAGTTATTTGTGTAAAAGCAGCTGTTTACATTTAATACCCTATCTCTGGAAAAATATGACAAAATATGAGACCACTGCAATTTCCTCCAGAAAACCTCTGGAATGTCTTCAAGAGGAAGATGGATGGTCACAAACCATCAAACAAAGCTGAGCTGTTTTTGCAAAAGGAGTGGTATAAAGTTACCCAATAGCAATGTGAAAAACTGGTGGAGAGCATGCCAAAACGCATGAAAGCACCAAATAATGATTTCTTAATGTTATTTAGACACAGCATTAAAACGATTTGTTTACGTTATTATTTGCATTTTGTTTTATTTGAGCTCTATTAGAATTTTTTATTAAAGCTCTGCAAATACTGCATGATCATTTCCTTTAAATATATACTCTAAATTAATTTAGGAGAAATATTGTCAGCAGTTAGTATATACAAAAAATATATACAAATCTGACCAATACATGGACGTGTAAGAAAAACAGTCATGTATGTACTGTATATATGTAACAACATATATACTGTACATACCCATACAGTTGTGGCCAAAAGTTAGGAGAATGTTAAAAATATTAAATACAGAAATATAAATTTTCACAAAATCTGCTGCAGTGTGTACAGTGGAACCTTGGATTGCAAGTAACGTGATTTACAAGTATTCCGCAAGACGAGGAAAGATTTTTAATAAATTTTGACTTGAAAATCGAGCAAGTCTTGGTTTACGAGTGCCGAGTATCATGTATCACGCATGAGCTCTTGTTTTGACACCGAGCTTCTCGTGATCACAACTAAGCCAATGATTTTTCTCTCTCTTGTGCTGTGGAATTGTGGGTAATCGTCTCCCCTTAGTGCTAGTTTCTTACTGGTATAATCAACATCTCCCTCTTCATTTCAGCATGTCTCCTATGTGTGTGCGCGCGTAATTTGACACCGACACACACACACACACACACACACACACACACACGCACACACAGACACACACATACACACACACACACACACACACAAAGACAAACTCTCTCGCCTTTACATCCTCTCAGGATGCTTTATGTTGGCGTGACACAGGACTGATGGTAGCGCTCACCTTTCCTTCTCCAGACAAGCTTTTTTCGAGATGCCCCAAACAGTCCCAGTCCTCATGTCTGTGTGTGAGACAGACGCCTGTGTGTGAGACGGATGCATGTGATGTGTGTGAGACAGACGACAGTGATGTGTGTGAGACAGATGCCTGTGATGAGTGTGAGACAGATGTCTGTGTGTGAGACAGATGCCTGTGATGTGTGTGAGACAGATGTCTGTGTGTGAGACGGATGCCTATTATGTGTGTGAGACAGACGACTCTGATGTGTGTGAGACAATCGCCTGTGATGAGTGTGAGACATATGTCTGTGTGTAAGACGGATGCCTGTGATGTGTGTGAGACAGACGCCTGTGTTGTGTGTGTGAGACAGATGCCTGTGAGTGTGAGACAGCAGTCTGTGTGTGAGACAGATGCCAGTGATGAGTGTGAGACAGATGCCTATGTGTGAGACAAATGCCTGTGATGTGTGTGAGACAGACGCCTGTGATGTGGGTGAGACAGATGTCTGTGTGTGAGATAGATGCCTATTATGTGTGTGAGACAGACGACTGTGATGTGTGTGAGACAGACGCCTGTGATGAGTTTGAGACAGATGTCTGTGTGTGAGACGGATGCCTGTGATGTGTGTAAGACAGATGCCTGTGTTGTGTGTGTGAGACAGACGCCTGTGATGAGTGTGAGACAGCAGTCTGTGTGTGAGACAGATGCCTGTGATGTGTGTGAGACAGATGCCTATGTGTGAGACAAATGCCTGTGATGTGTGTGAGACAGACACCTGTGATGTGGGTGAGACAGATGTCTGTGTGGGAGACGGATGCCTGTGATGTGGGTGAGACAGATGTCTGTATGGGAGACGGACGCCTGTGTGTGAGACGGATGCCTATGATGTGTGTGAGACAGATGACTGTGATGTGTGTGAGACAGACGCCTGTGATGAGTGTGAGACAGCTGTCTGTGTGTGAGACAGATGCCTATGATGAGTGCCTATGATGATGTGTGTGCGACAGATGCCTATGTGTGAGACAAATGCCTGTGATGTGTGTGAGACAGACGCCTGTGATGTGGGTGAGACAGATGTCTGTGTGTGAGACAGACGCCTGTGTGTGAGACGGATGCCTATGATGTGTGTGAGACAGATGACTGTGATGTGTGTGAGACAGACGCCTGTGATGAGTGAGAAACAGACAGATGTTTGTAAGACAAATGGCTGTGTTGATATGAAACAGATGGCTGTGTTGTGTGTGAGACAGATGACTGTGTCTGTCTGTCTGTCTGCCCCCCATCTCTCTCTGTTACCTACAGAAATGTAGATCATGCATAACGTTACATAAATTCAACACATATAACGGAGGATCATAGTATTCAGGGTGTGTGCGCAGGTCAGTCTGTGTGTGTGTCTCTCACACACTGACACGCACTGGTAGCATCATCTGTTAGTCTGCCAAAGTTTGATATTCAGTGTGTGATTGTTTTCAGTAAAGGTGTTCCTGAGGTCTTGATCTTCCTGGCAGTAGAGGATGAAGCGCAACTCCGTCTCGACCTCCCCGCTGGCGCACTGAGCATGCTTCTCCTGAGTCCAGGGTCTCCAGTGTACCCGTGTAAGTGGGAATCAGTGGGAATGAACCTGCTTCTGGCCTGCATTCGCTGTTCTTCACTGAACTTTAAGGATGTTTCCACTGAACGTCTTCAGGGACTCTTATTTGTCCCAGCGAGAGTAGAGGAGTGTACTGAGTGGAGCCCAAAACCCACATCCTTACGGTGCAACAGGAGGAAGGATGCCCCTTTCTCAAGATTCAAAGGTGCTCTCTCTCTCTCTCTCTCTCTCTCTCTCAATTTTTCAATTCACTCTTTTGAAGCAAAGGTGCTTTATTGGCATCACAGCTATTTTTATTTACTATAGAAAGAGTAAGAATAAATAAATGTACAGTATATAAAATAAAAAGAGTACAGACATTTAGTCAAAGATAAAGTGACTCTCGTGAACATTCTCTCTCTCTCTCTCTCTCTCTCTCTCCCTCTCTCCAGTCAATGACAGCGCTCTGTCTCTCAGCTCCACTCGGCTGACACTCAGCTGTCAGGAGGCTGTTTCTCAAAGCGGCACTAACACGCTGTACAGCTTCACCCAATTAACTCACTCTCACTGCACACACAGCTACGCGCTCCGGACAGGTGCAGCACCTCTCTCTCTCTTTCTCTCTCTCTCTCTCTCTCTCTCTCTCTCTCTCTCTCTCTCTCGCTCTCTCTGCGCATCCACACAGCAATGGACTGATAAGACTCTCAACATGGCCTTCGGCTGGCGTTCACACTGGAGCCAGAAGCGCGGTATTAAGCCGCCTCAGTATGTGTTCCACAAGTGCACCGTCGTTATCAGAGGAGGCGTGGCATGTGAACATAACATGTGACATATAACGTCTTCTCCTTTCTTTTTCGGCTGTTCAACACGTGTCAGAAAAAGCACAAATAGCTCTGTGTTCAGCTGCTTTAGCTACCCATGCACGCTTACATCACTGGCCAATCAGAGGAATCAGAACACTCTGAGGGGCGGAGTCCCAGGTCCCACTTGCTCATTGCAGCATCACAGGCTGTGTGAGACGCACTAGTCTCCCTCTCTCTCTCTCTTTCCCCTAACTTTATATTTCTCTCTCCCTCTTAGTTGCTTTCTGTTCATTCACTAATAAATAAGAAAGTGTAATAGTTAACAAGGTTCTGTGGTCTCTTTATCTGTCTGTCTCTCTTTCTGTCTCTTTCTCTCTGTATCTGTTTGTCTGATTGTGGTGACATGAAGCGATTGGTCTTAAAAAGAATCATCTGACTGTACAGAGTGTGTGTGTGTGTGTGTGTGTGTGTGTGTGTGTGTGTGTGTGTGTGTGTGTGTGTGTGTGTGTGTGTACAGACAGAGAATGAAAGAGTGTGTGTGTGTGTGTGTGTTTGAGGGAGAGAGAGAGAGAGAGTGTGTGTGTGTGTGTGTGTGTGTGTGTGTGTGTGTGTGTGTGTGTGTGTGTGTGTGTGTGTGTGTGTGTGTGTGTGTGTGTGTTGAAGCATGTCAGAGCGCTTCAGAGGCTCGGCCATGTTTCCTCTCGCTCTGTCCTTCCTATTTTCTCCCTAGCGTCCGGCCGAGCTTCCAAACACATCCGCCTTAATAAGACTGACTCGGAGCGCGCAGCTCTCTCAGCTACCCGAGTGTGACAGCACGTCAAAATGCTTCCACTACTGCCTGTCTGCTGTGTGTGTGTGTGTGTGTGTGTGTGTGTGTATGAAGGCTGCAACAATACAATCAATTTTAAGCATGATAATCATAAATAAATAAATAACGGATATCCCCGCTTCCACTACGTCACGTTTTCTTCCCCTATGCCACACCCCCTTAACCACTATATGTAAGTGATACTGAGTGAAAGTACAGTGTGATGAAGCTGATTCTTCATAAACATTATACTGTTTATCATTACATTTAATAACTGAGTTCCTGTTCTCACCTACATTATGGCAGCTATAAACTCACCGCAATATTCCCTTTTTTATCGCTAATGAGGTTCATTTAACTCGGCTTGTCACGTATCCGGGATATTCGTTAGCTGCATGCAAAAATGAACAACTGCAGACTGTAGGTGGCGCTATAGCCATGTGACATAAAAAACACCAAGTTCCGCCTCCTGTGAGCTGTAAGTTAATTTGTTGAATGTTCAGTGTGTCAGGAATGATATTAGTATACTAAATCACAAAAATGCTGCTGGACCAGTAAAATTACGTTTAATGGGAAATTAATTAGCTAAGATGATTAATGAAACATGGTGAAGAGACGAAAGACACGAAAACGCGACGACGGAATTGAACAAGTCGGTCATGCGTAGTACAAAATGCTTGTGACTTGATCGACGGACAGAACTTAACCCAAGAGGTGACTTCTCACCTTGTTTCAGAAGTGTCTCTCCATCCCTCTACTGCCACCTAGAGATCAGATTCACACTCACATCATCTTTTCATCATGTCAAATTCAGCGGATGTGGAATTTAATTGTATTCTCGCTTCCTCTCTCTCTCTCTGTCTCTCTCTCTCTCTCTTTCTGTATTTTGCTCTTAATTCAATTTGATTCATTTCCATTTCTCTCTTCACATGTTTTTATCTCTCCTGCTTTTTCTCTCACAATCTATGTCTCTCTCTCATTATCTCTCTTTCTCTCCTTATTTTACTTTTTCTCTCCATTCAATTCAAGTTAATGTCTCTCTCCTTTCCTCTTTTCATTGTCTGGTATTCTCTCTGTCTCTCTCCATCACTATCTCCCCTCCTCGCTTTCTCCCAGTCGTTGTCTCTCTCCCTGTCTCTCTTCATCTATCTTGCTCTCTCTTTCCCCATTTTTTTTGTTTTTCTCATTCCCAGTCTCTCTTACTATATTTCCATGTCTCCATGTTCCTCATACTGTAACTTTGTCCCCAAACATTCTCTCCCATCTATCTTTCTTTCCCCGTCTTTTCTTTCTTTCTCAGCTCTCCTTCTCTCTTTCCCAGTCTCTTTCTCCCTGTCCCTCTCTCTTCCTGTCTCTCTCTCCCCAGTCATACATTTTAGTGAAAGTAACAGTGACACGTGTTTCCTCAACAATCAGAATGCTGAGCTCTGATTTCAGGAATCTGGATGCTATTAAGCTTCAATCAAATGAGAAGGACAATCAGCGCCACCAGGGTTTAATAACCTACTCCCACCCCCACCCCACCCCCCTCCCCCCATTAGACCCTGCAGCCTCAGGGAGAACCACATCCTCCATCAGACTACCTCTCTCTCTATCTCTCTCTCCTTCTCTTTCCCAATAATACCCCACACATCTGTCAGCCCCCTTGGCAGCCCAAACTTCTGCCCCATCGATCGCAGTTATTGACCACGGAGTAGCCGCGGCTTCATAAACTGTATTGTGGTGTGAAGGAATCAGAACAAAGGCCCATGGAGACCATCTCCTCCTTCACCAGCTTCAAAACGCACACACACACACACACACACACACACACACACACACACACACACACACACACACACAGAGAAAATTAAAACCCTGTAAATCTACTGCTCATTTTCTATACTGTAGCATACTCTGAGTGAGCAAACATGCTGAGAAGCACATTGTAAACAAAAATGTAAATAAGGAAGCAAAACAGTAACAATGCTTTCTAAAGAACATAATATGGTTCTATATAAAACCAAGAAGGAAACCAGTTCAAGATATGCATCTCCCCATTGCTCCACTCACTTTCAAAATGTTCCATCATAATTTTTTTGGACGATCTTACCTGACTAAAGTGGTTCAACTTGGATCCTTAGCTGGTAGGAAAACAAGAGCTCTGATTATTGCCTTTCTTTGAACATAGAACCTTTAAGTGGTTTGATTTTACATCTGCACCCTCATTGCTTTACACTCAGGGTTTTATTAATTTTTTTCAAAAGTTCTGCATCTCCTTATTTGTTTAAAAGTACTAATGTGCCAAAAGACATTCCGCCCTTCTTGTTCACTAAACCAGGGTTCCACATAATATACTTAATATATAACAGACTACAGTATCTACCTATTGTTCCACACTCTTACCTGGGAGTTCCTTAATGGTTCTTTTGGACATGTAGAAAATTCTTATTATTTGGAATGTTAGATAACAAAAGAAGTCATCATAATGCTCTCTATAGAACTACAGTACTAATGAAGTCCCCAGTCAGGAACCTGCTGAATTTCCTCTAAAGTGTAAAGATAAATAGTAACTTAAGGGTTCTCTGGAATATACCTCCTTAAAGAGTTTTGCTTAGAACCCATGACTCAGTATTTAGTTCTCCATACAACTTTCAAAGAGCTCCCCTAAAAAACATAATGGCTTTATTGAATATTATTTGCTCTTACCCAATAAAAGGTGAAGTAATTTCTAGGTTGAAAACGAGGTAATTCTAGGTTGAATCTTTACTAAAGCCCTGCATCTCTTCATTCCTCCATACTATCAACAAAAAGAGTTCCTTAATGCTTAGTACCTACCAAAGGCTCTTCTAATTTGAATGTTCAATGGAAGAGAAACCTCATGTCAGGTTGCACATAGATCCTTCAAGAGGATTTATCCAAATGTGAACAGTTTTTTAGAAAATTAACAGTTGTTTACTAAGTAGATTCACTGTTTGTGGGGTTCTACATTGAACCTTTAATACGTCCGCCAGAATGGAATGAACCACGTCTTCGTTCTTCCAAAGTTACACAGGAAAAAAAAATCCTTCCTGAGAGAGCAACACTATGTACGGTTCTATATAAGGCCTTAAAGAGAACAATCTTTAGGTCTGCTACATCTTGTCATTTCTCATTTCAGTTTCTTACAAGTTCTTTCAAAGCTGAAGTGCTCCTACCACCCAAAAAGGTTCTAAATGGATCATTATCTGAGAGAGCAATGATTTGCAGACTCCTTCATGCAATCTGGAAAAGGTGGAAAAAAGGAAATAAGAAAAAGGGTTAATTCCTTGTGTGTTCTTTGGAAGATTGAGTAATCGTAATCGTATTTTTCTCTTTGTAAATGTTTGTGTTGTAATGGTCTACACTCTGACTTTTATTTATTTCCTTGCAGAACATTACCTTTTTATAGCTATATTATAGAATCCATTTTTTAAAAGTCCAAATTATAATCAATAAAAATTTTTCAATTGCTAATAAAAGTATTCATTAAAATAACTGCTAATTAACATAAAATATTAATTAAATGCTAAAAAACATCAAATAAAAAATGAAACATTTCCAAAGTTTAATGAAAAAAATTATATGCTAATAAATCAGAGAAAAAATAACTATTTAAAAGCAAACATACAATTTAATGTTAATAAATGTAAAATTATAAAATAAATGCGAAAAATTTTAACAAAAAAAATCAAAAGTTAAGAAACAAAAGAAAAAAATATGAATGTAATAATTAATAATTAATGTAAATTTTATGTCTATATGTATATACATATTATATAAATTGAAATTAACAATTAAAATACTAATGAACTGAAAATAAAAAAATAAAATGGTATTAAATGCTCATAAACAAAGCTATAAAATAAATATTAGTGAACATAAATATACAAAGGTAAGGCTAATACATGTGAAATGATAAAAACTTCTGAATTCACTTTTAAAAAATTGCTAATTAACATACTGTTAACACTAATAAACTGAAATATGAAAACTGTAATGTTAACAATGAAAAATTTGTATAAGTATAAAATAAATATCAACTTGTAAAAATGTAAAAAAAAAATGCTAATATATGTAAAATTACAGTATAAAATTAATGCTAACAAACTTAAGTAAATTCTAACAAGCATAACTTTGAAAATAAATGAAAATAAACTTACATTTAAACCCTAATAGGACAATAAAAAGTTTGAAAATTATGCTAATTACCTAACATGTATAATCGAAATGCTGCATAAGTTACATTTTAAATACAAGGATGTTTATGAAGCCCACGTCCATGTTACATAAACAGACAAGTTCCGCTGTGTGTTGTGTCTCAGTTGTGATTGTTATGAAGATGTTGTGGATGTAAATATCAGCTGCATACACACTTGTTGTGTGTGTGTGTGTGTGTGTGTGTGTGTGTGTGTGTGTGTGTGTGTGTGTGTGTGTGTGTGTGTGTGTGTGTGTGTGTGTGTGTGTGTGTGTGTTTCTCCACAGTCCTGGTGTTCTGCCATGTGAACTCACAGTCCAGGCCATAATGCTCCCTTTAGGCCGACTGAGAAGAGAAGCGAGACGCAGAACTCTGACGCACAGCCGCTTGCAGCACCGTGGAGCGGTTTAAGAATTAATGTGCGAGCCTTGCAGGATTAAACAGGGTTACAGTCAGAGCCGAGACCATCCAGAACCAGCAGGGGGGCTTTTTTCGGCTCTGCTCCCATCTCCGAGGATGCTGCAGGCTTCCTTCTCAGGCAAGTGTACACACTCACTGTTTTGTTCTACTGTTCTCGCCTTTGTGTTTTTGCTTTTGTTTTTTCAGTTGTTTTGGGGCCGTGGAGGGAAACGGGGCCTCGTAAGCCGGTTTGTCATTTAAATTGTATGAAACTGCTGAAGACGAGCAGCAGGGCTGCAGATGGGCCCGAGCTCATTCTGCATTCACTGCCCTCGAGCTGCACGCATGAAGCTCCACCACTATTGGGCTGGTTCTTTCTCACTCACACACTCACACTCGCACACGGACGCACGCACACACGCACACACACACACACACACACACACACACACACACACACACACACACACACACACACACACACACACCGAGGGTCAGATACACCACTTTAACCATTACACTTTTCATGCTATTCAGAGATACCTGTATTTATTATTTTATACCCACGTATAAAATCTTTATTTTTTAAAATAAATTTAGCTCAACTACTGGTGTTCCTCAGGGGTGTATTTTTTCCTCTCTCTCTCTCTCTCTCTCTCTCTCTCTCTCTCTCTCTCTCATTCTCTCTCTCTTATATTTTTCATAATTTATGTTATTGAAAACAATTTAGTTCCCTTTCTCACTTATATTATAGCATCTGTAAACACTCTTTCCCTCATCAACTTTTCTTTTATTAAAAAAATCACTAAATCGTAATTCCTGTCCTTAAGGTGTTGGGTTTTACATAGCATATTTAAGAGGACTCTATCTTTATATCTCCACCTTTCTCATATCTACAAGTCTATTTATTAAAAATGAATATGGATTCATTATGGATGGTTTCTTATGGATTCTTTGGGAGATTAAGTGCTCTTACCTTAGCTAAAAGATGAACGTTCTTTAGGGTTCTTTACAGAACCTTTAAGAGGATCCATTTCCTGCACCACTAAGAAAAGTGTTTATTAGGTCAACCCTCCTTACAGAAATGATAATAATAAGTAATATGATTTGCAAAAGTCCCTGTGATCTGATTCCATTGCTGTAGGTCCTCAGAATCACAGTGGAGGGTTATGCTGTTACAGACCTGAAAAGCCTGGGGAATCCTCTGCTCGAGTAATGTCTAGAGCGCCTTCGTGACTGGTGACCAGCAGAACAACTTACACACTGATCAGAAAGATCATAACCTGAACAAAGGGCGATATAGAAAAGGAACGAAGAAAAAAGCCCCTCATGAAAAGTGGCTGCCAAAAAACACACAGTGTAGCCATAACTGGAAAGAGAAATGCACTGAGTTCCAGCACACTGTGTTCAGGAAATCAGTGGTAACCAATGAGCCCTGGACATCTGCTGTAAAACCCTGTTTCAATTTAAACAAAAAAAAAATGTCTGTAGACCTCTTAGCACCATTGCTATGATTACTGGGCATGAAATCATCATTACCATGGTTGTCTTTACTGTCATTGTCCATACTGTCATTGGCATTACCCTATAGGCATTACAGTTACAGTCCTTGGTGCTGGTATTACCGTCATTGGTATAACTGTCGTTACTGTCATTACCCTCAACTGTCATTGGACCCTCATTGTCATTACTGTTATTGACATTGTCATTTCAATTATTGTCATTAACATTATTGTCATTGGCATCATCATTATCTTCCCTGGCATTTCCAATTGAGTTATTGGCATAACCATTACCATCATTGGCGTTACACTCATTGGCATTGCAGTTATTGGCATTACCTTCATTGGCATTACACTCATTGGCTTTGGCATGGCAGTTATTGGCATTACACTCATTGGCATTACATTTACAGGCATTGGCATTACAGTTATTGCTGTTACCATTGCAAACATTTGTATTTACTTCTTTGGCATTACCATCATTGGAATTACCATCATTAACATTATTGGTATTAAAATCATTACCACTACTGCCATTGGCATCCACTTATTATCTGGGGTTGTCTGTTATTGATTGACATGTTCAGACTATACTTTTTTCAGACTATTATTATTATTATTATTATTATTATTATTATTATTATTATTACCTTGCAGAACGTAGGGCAGTAACTCAAGGTGCCTAACACCGCTTCTCACCACAAGTCAAACCGCATAGGTGAAATAGGGGTATAACAGCAGGAATAATAGAGGGGGAGACGGGTTATCGGGGGCGGGGCATGTAGGATGACTTTCACACACACATGGAATCACTGCTGTCTGGCTCATGGATTACATAAATTGTCTGAATAACGGATTACATTTTTACACGTTACACCCAACGCTGATTATTATTAATATTATTATTATCATTATTATTATTATTATTGTTGTTGTTGTTGTTGCTGTTAGCTTCATTTATAATTTTTTTTTTTCCAATAACAGTTTAGCAAAAGGAAAATAAAGCTCTTAGATGTTGGGGGAGGTTCTGTTTCAGATTTTTACCTACAGTAAATTGGAAAAAAAAATACTTAAAATTATTTTTCCAGCACAAGCCTTTAAGTCTCAGTTTCTCTAAAGAATGCGAGCAGTCATTTTTTTAAACATTAAACTTCGATGAAAGATATGACACTCAGCTCCCTGTGTAAAACGAGAGGAGATTACTCAGAGGCTTTGTTGGTTTTATATTTTTATTCTCTTAGGATAGTTTGTATTGGTTTACATACAGAGTATATCAACTACTCATTATTTAAGTAGTAACAGTCTTAGTTGTCTTGTTCCTTGAGCATTGGGACATTGGGACTAAATATGGCTAAGCGGTGACCAGCTTTAATAATTACATCCACTTGCAGAAAAAAACCGTGTCCGAGTCGTGCTGTAACACCTCGTAATTCTCCTTTACTGAAAGAATTTTTTAAACTCGACGGCGATGGAAAGGCCAGCAGGAGCGGTGAATCATGTTCAGGCCTGCTGTGTGTCAGTGCTGTCATTACAGACACAGAGAAATGAGCTACAGCAGGGAATTATTAGCAGGACGTAATGTCACTATGTTGATGACTCGGCATTGAGGCTTCATGTCTTTTCCACATCGTTGAGGTTTTGCGAACTCTCAAGAATTTTATGGCGCAGTCCTGGGAAGTCTTGTGGGTTTTTTTTTTTTTTCTTCTGTTGCTGGACATGGTAATGTCTCACAATGTGTCTGTGTGTGTGAATGTGTGTGTGTGTATGTGTATGTGTGTGTGTGTGTGTGTATGTGTGTGTGTGTGTGTGTGTGTGTGTGTGTGTGTGTGTGTGTGTGTGTGTGTGTGTGTGTGTGTGTGTGTATGTGTGTGTGTCAACTTAACATCTTTTCTTTGGCTGCTCAGTGATAATATTTCAGCTCCATGTCGCCGTCATGCTAAAGTAGGGCCTCCAAACAGTGTACTCCTGAGAGGAAGAGCCGGCTAAATGAAGTTCCTGCTGTAATTCCACACCATGCAGGAGACTTTCGGGTAAAACTGTTAGGTTGTGGCTTAAAAATGCATGTGTGTGGTCCAAACGAGAAAGAAAAAGTCCCTGAACACCGAGACACAACCTAAAAACCATCAAGGAGAGGATCAGGTTAAAGCAACTAAGAGGACACATACCAGGTTTAAGAAATGTAAATGTTAAAATGTTGAAATCAAGCTACAAGGCTAATGTAGTTAATAACTAATGAGCGCTTATTGACACCAGATCGACATCATTCAAATCACATACAGTAAGAGCTAGCATTTTTCTGGTGCCATTTATTAAATAATCACAGCTTTTTAGAAAGCATATTTACTCTTTAATCTATCCCAGGCAAAATGTTTAATTTTATAATCATTCCTGACCGCATTTGATTGTTACTGTTACATTAGAAACAGGGTTGGATTTCTTAGTATGGAATCAACACAATTTTTAAAACACATACTGTAGCCAGCTAAACCGTTAATAACCCCAATTGCTGAATTTCCTTTTCTTGTATGTTATGTTTAAATGAATTTGTACCATAAAAGAGAGCCGATGAATTGTAGTTTTTATTTATTCAATAGGCAAATTTTATTCAATTAGTAAACACACAAAAACCATACTACCAAAAAGACAAGAAAAGCAGAGAACTGATTCAAAGGAGCAGACTGAACACAGCGATTACAAAAAACACTCCAAAATAGAAACATATATAAAAAGATATAAAAAATATAAAAAGAGACCATGAGTTCCATATGCCTTAAAAACAGAAGCGTATAAGTATAACTATGGAAACTTTAGAGTGTCTCTGAATCAGGAAGTGACTAGACGCAGGTGAGCTAGGTAAACAGGAAGTGGCTAGTAGGGATCTCTAGTGATTGTGATCTCTAGTGATTTGGTTATCAGTGAGACTCGATAACAGGATTACCGACAAACAATGGATATTACGCCTAAGCCTGCATTCACACTACCAATCTGAAGTGACTCAAATCTGGTTTATGACCTTGATGTGATATATTTATTTTTTATGTTATTATTTTAGGGATGAATGAAGGCACAAATCAAATGTATTTCAGATCATCACTTTCATATGTGGTCCTAGATCGGCTACATAGCCAATATGTGGTCATGTGACTTGAATGAGAAAGGGCAAATCAGAAATTCATGTGACTTTGTGCCTCTGTGCATGTGTATGGCTCTGAGCTCGTCAGTCAGTGCTGGCAGCACGGGGATTTCATAGCAGTGCTAGCAACAGCTGCTAAAACAGCTAAAGCGAGACGTCTGGCTTTCTTCCTTCTTCTGGACGTCAACAAATACAGCCGACTAACTGCTCACTGTCCTCGACAGCAAAACCCCAAGCAGATTTAGCTAAAACCTCATCCTTTGGTTGAAATAAATGAGTGCTCGCACAAATATGATGTTTTTTAATGCATGTGTGCCATTCTAGAGGACAGACGTGTCCATGTTAGAGTCAGATAAAAGTCACTAGTACTTATAAATGTGAACCGTCATAACATGCAAAACCGATCTGACCAAAAAATCTGAATTGAACAGTATGGCTTGTAATATGAACATAGCCCAGGTGTGTTTAAATAGATTTCAAAAATTAGTTCGACGTTTAAGATGTCTCCATTGCAACCAGATCAGCATAAAATAGTGACACTTGCGTGTTGTAGCTGTTTTGCTGAATGTTGTTTATTGCTTATTTATTTTTCAAAATCTGGTTTGATCCGGTTTTACAACTGATTATCTGATCTGCAGTTTGTTCAGAGTAAAAATAATCGAGAGAACGATTATTGAAGAGAAGGCTGGAATTTGTGGGAATTTGCCAAATTGGCAAACTGATGCAGCCTAAGAGAAATCAAATATTTTAGCACCATTAAAGGAGGATTTACATGTATGCTAACTGATCCTATCTATAATTATCCTTTACTTGATAGCTACGTTAGGCTTAGTAGAAAAGTAAAAGAGCAGACTGCTCTGAACACATCCCAGGTAATGGACTACATTTAGAGTCAACAGGACTCTGTGGACATTCCGCTTGCGGCCCCACAGTTCCTTTAAAAAGAGGGGGCAAACTGTCACCTCTGAATCTGGAAGTGGAGCACCACTACATCACCGAGACGAAAGAGCAAAAGAACCAATAAGGCAAAAGAGCAGTCCAACAAATCAGCATTTTTTTAAAGCCGCTTGTCACCTCGTAATGTCCTCAGCAGGACAAAGTGCTGACCTCGGGGAAAGCAGAGGCGACTTCCAGAAATCCCCCCGCTGTCCTGACGTATTTCTGCCCCATTCCAAACGAAACACATATAAATCTGTCTGCACACAGTTCTCCAAAACCTCACACACTCTAGAGACACACACATACACACACATGTCCCTACAGCCCCAAAACACGACAGCCTGCTGCTTGACTATGACTCATTAGCCCCCTGTTCTGGTTAGGTCAACATTTTACTAAAAGTGGAACAATTGTAAAAGTCTAAAAATATAGATTTTAACATTATTATTATCTTGGCTCAAGCCTGAAGAGGGGTTTTAACACTCTATTTCCATCACTAAGGGGATTTTATAGTAAATGTTACAGCTGAGTTGGTGGACAATCTGAGAAAAGGAGGGTGAAAAAGACAGACTGGAACATTTCAAAGTAACAAAAACGACATACAGTTAAAGGAAATTGAGTTAAGTGTAGTGAAAACGTTTTGCGCTAGGTTTTGTTTTGGAGTGCTAACGTACCGTAGCTAGCATGTAATGCATATGATCGACACCTCTGTGTTTATTTTCTTGGTTTAGACAACATTGTTAATTTGTCTGTACGTGTATTTTTAAAAATATTATTGTGTAAAAGTGCAGGGATGGTGTAGAGTGTATTTACACAATAAAGTATAAAGTGTGCATTTATTATCATTTACACGCCTTCATGGTTTAAACTTAACGAGGTGGAGTCTAGGAGGCTAGTCTAGAGCTAGTCTACCTAAAGGATCACTAAAGGAAACATTCCAATTTTCGAAAATGAATGTCACAGTGCTCAGTTGCTTATTGTAAGTATTGTTTATTCAGAAATGTAAAAAATAATCATTGAAATTTTTAAAAGTTACAATGCTGTTTATTTTTTACACAGTTATATTTATTATAAAAGATGAAAAATAAGCCGAATTTAAACATTTATATTTGATTTTTAAAACCAATGCCAAAAACACCACAAAAAAAAAAACCTGTTCTGCAGTGTCGATGACTGAGAAAAAATACTAGACAATTTTATAAAACTGTGCACATTTGCAAAGCAATACAAAACTTCACAGTCACAACACTAGACAATACTGTATGTGTTACAACAACTTTACAACCGATTACAAACATCACAACACAACTTACTGTAGCAACATCCTACAATTTCTTGAACTTTACAACATATGACAATCTTTTCATCTTTACAACATGGTACAATCCTTTAAACCTGACTACAAAGTACTACAAAGAACATTGTACAACTATAGCAAAATAGAAATCTCTATAACAAAGTGCTAGGCTTTACCACATACTTCAAAAGCATTCCATTCTACAAACAAAACAACTCATTTACAACATAATAGAACAATTCTACTACATAATACAAAGCTTAGGGCCACAGCTTAGTAACACATTATACAACACCAAATACAACATAATACACTATTTACTTTTTACAGCATATTGTAAAAGTTTGCAACATAATTCAAAACATCACATCATAAAATACTATATTCTATTATTTTACAACATACAACTCATTTTTTTGCTGAACAATTTGTAGTATACAACCGAATGAAAAACTATATAAGGACAAACCTTTGGAACTTTGAAACATAAAGCATAACATGACTCAAACTTTTACAACACATCTTGTCATGGTACTGTATTGCACATTAACATTAACAATATATTATTAAACCGATACAGCGTATAATCTTACAACAAATTGTTATGATTTTATACAAACTCAAAATTTACAAATAAATACTGCAATAAAATTATACATTTGTACAACATATACAACCCTGTACAATTTTTTAAACATAAACCAACCAACATTGCAAAACTTGTCAAATGTACAAAAAGTACCAATAATTTTTCACATACTACACAATATAAACTGCTGAAGTAATAAACATTTTTGGTTAAAATAAGGAAGAGTGTATTTAGATTTCAGAAATAGCTACAACTGCAATTAGCCTGTTTACATATATACAATAATCTACATCTAATCTAATGTAGATGTGTTTTATGTTTAAAATTATAGGTCATTATATAGTAAAAAAAAAAAAAAAAAGGTCTCTCTTGAGTTAAGATCATCATATTTATAAATGACAGTAAATCTGGATGTAGTTTAAGGCGGATTTTTGTGGGGTAAAAAAATCAGGTCATATGGATTGCCATTGTTTGTTTGTTAGATTACATTAGTGTTGTAGCTTCGGTACAAAGCCAGAGATGCAAATATCAGACAGCAAACTGTCTTTAACTGTTTGACTACATTTTCAGTTTTTTTGCCAAACATTTCCCTTAAGCTAAACTACCCTTCTGTGGGGCAGATGTGAGCTGTACATGTGGATTTATATGTTTAAACACTTTTGTCCGCAGTGTTTCTCCCCCGCGGGATGGCTGGGCTTCAGGAGCACAATAGCAGCAGCCAGCAGCAGGACTTCCTGAGCCAGAGGCAGGGTTTCGATGGCTGAACTATAATTATAACCTCCAGCACCGGGAGCACAATTTGAGTAGGAAGTCTGTCTGCGGCCCAGAAATTACCATCTTCTGCATTTTCATTAGGTGGGAAAGGTTCCTCGGGTTCTCCAAACTCACCACTGCTCGGTCTAAAGGTCTGTGTGCAGTGGAACAGGAACTGTTTTTATTTTCATCATTTATTAAATACTAATCTGAGCTTTTCTTCAGTCTCAGATGTATTATTGAAAAATACACAATATATCAGTGAGAGGCGTAGAGTGCTTAGGTTTTTATTTACTAAATACATTTTGATTTTAAGAGAAATGTTACTTGACAATGTTGACAAAATAAAAGTTAATATTCATTGCTGTGTCTTGTGATAGCAACAGTTGGCTTTAGAGTTGGAGAACAAATTGTGTATGTTTAAACAAGATTCTCATTTCTTTCGCTTAAAAAAAATACATTTTAAAACTCTATAAGTCTCTGTTTTTGTATTTTTCTGCAGGGTCAAATAGGCCATGCTTGGTAACCATGGCAACCAGGAGTAACTACAGATCAGAGTACGCATTAGAGGCTGCCTAACGCTAAAGTGCCGTTTTATGAAAACACTCCTGGGTCAAGAGACAGCATTATATAGACATGTCAGTGTCAGACTCAGAATCCTGTACTTTCGAAAATGTGAAGAAATCAGTACTAAATGGGGATCGAGTTGTTGCGGTAGGGGTGAGGGCTGGGGTGTGTATGGAAGTGTGAATATTTATGAGTCCCATGTAGCTCATTTCACATCCCATTGCTGTGATTTGTGTTTTATTTACTGTCCCCGTGGCCTCTCGCTGCTCCTTGTGGTGTGTTTGTTTGTTTGGGTGAAGAGCCTGGGCCTGAGCCTGCACCGCAACGAGCAAGGGAAAGAGGGCAAAAAAGAAGGAAGGGTAAAAAAGAGAGACAAATCAAAAGAGGGAGGGAATTGAAAGGCAATCAAAGACAAATGCGGATGAATGAAATAAAATGAGAAATAATGAAAACAATGTATATAAAAAAAAAGAAAAACAGCAAAAGGAAAGAAAGAATGAAAGAAACAAAGAACGAAAGATGGAAGTGAGACAGACAGGGTGTAAGAAAGACATCTGAAGGAGTGAACAAGACAAAAGGGGCAGTGAGTGAAATACATGGAGGAGAGAGTGAGAAAGACATGCGAGGGACAGAAGGAGACACACGAAGGAGTAAGTGCGATACATGACGGAGGGAGGGAGATTCGTAAAGAAGAGAGTGAGATACATGATGGTGTGAGTGAGACACATAGAGGAATAATCGAAACACACGAAAAAGAGAGGGAGACACATGAAAAAGAGATTAAAGTACACTGGGAAAGATACATGTATGAAAGTGAGACACATGGAGAAGTGGGTGAGACAGATGGAGGAGTGAGAGAAAAGGATATGTGAATGAGTGATGGAGACATATAAAGGAATGAGTGAGACACCTGAGGGAGGGAGGGAGGGAGGGAGGGAGGGAGAGAGTGAGACGGAAAGGAATGAGTAAGACACACTTGAAAGTGAGTGATATGTAGAGGAGAGTGTGAGATACACTGGGGAGTGCGTGAGACACATGTGAGGGAGGGAGACACATGAAGTGGTGAGTGAGAAACATGAAGGAATGAGTAAAACCCCCTGGGAAAAGAGCGAGGCACATGTAGAGGACAGTGAGACACAGAAGAGTAGGTAAGATCCCAAAAGAGTGAGATAAATGGAGTAGTCATTGAGACACCTGAGGAATGAGAGGACAGCGTCAGCAATGAGAGGAAAGAAAATTCCTTGGGCAGAATGTCAAAGCACACCCTGTCTTTTTTTCTCTACCTAAGGGACACATTAACATCTTGAGTCCAACATCCCGAGTGCCACTCCTTACACACACTTACACTCACACACACATTCACACACACACACACACACACACACACACACACACACACACACACACACACACACACACACACACACAAAAACACACACACACACACACACACACACACTGAAGACCCGTCTGAATATCTAAAAAAAAAAAAAAAAAAAAGACTAGAGAGTGAATTTTGCATAATAGGTCCATTTTAAAACCTCAAACTG
>JAAGKR010002363.1:0-96212 GCA_011419295.1 Clarias macrocephalus
TCTCTCTCTCACTCTCTCACCCTCTCTCTATCTCTCTCTCACTCTCTCTCTCTCTCTCTCTCTCTCTCTCTCTCACTCTCTCTCTCTCCATCTAACGCGATTAGATATTCTGCTCACTGATTGTTCTTTGACTAACTCTATCTGAAATTGTTTCATTAAAGTTTTATACAACCTTCTATTAAGGAAACAAAAGTACTTAGATTTTTTTTTTAGAAATAAAAAAATACAATGCATTTTTTAAACTGTGAATATTATGAAAAAGGTTTTTAATTCAAAAATGAAACTTTAATATTCCAGATTAAATGCACGGAAAGTGAAATCATTCAAGGCTTTTTTTTTGTTTGTTTTAATGATTACCGGTCATTAAGCACAGTTAAAAAAAAAAATAATAATAAAAAAAAACCGAGTACATGTATGTTAAAATATAACAAAATTGTTATTTCGAATTATATGAAATTACTATTCATACTGTATAAATACCATGTGTGTGTCTCAGTATAATTTCTGTACATCAATAGGAATGGGGAAGGGGAAGACTGGACAATTGTCCCAAAAACAAGGAGAGTGAGCCACAGAAGGTCATCATAAAAAGACTGTCTGTTTACAGAGAGCAGTATCGAAGCGTATTCATGGAAAGTTGACTGGATGGGAAAAGTGTTTTAAGAAAAGGTGCATAAGCAACAGCCTTAGGAAAATTGTCCAGCAAAGTTGATTCAAGAACTTGAGAGCTTCACGAGGAAAGGAGTGAGGTCGGAGTCAGTGCATCAAGAGCCACCGCACTCACAGACGTCTTCAGGAAATGAGAAACAACTGCATTAGTGCATTCCTAGTATCAAGCCACTCCTGCACGAGAGACAACAGAAATAAAACCGGATCGTTGTTGATTGTTCAGAGGCACGGAATTCAAGATGTTTGAAACTCTGTGATGATTCGGGGTGCCGTCATGTGCTGATGTTGGTCCACTGTGTTTCTATCAAGTCCAATATCAACCTAGCCATCTTCCAGGAGATTGTAGAGCACTTCATGCTTCTGTCTGCGGACAAGCTTTAGGGAGATGTAGATTTTCTTTTCCAGCAGGACTTAACGCCTACCCACTCTGCCAAAACTACCACTAACTCTTTAACAGTGTTGGGTGTAACTCGGATAACTTTTTTGATGTAACGAGTAATCTAATGCATTAGCTCCGCCATTCAAATACTCAGTTACTTTAATTACTTTTTCAAAAATGTAATCCATTATTTAGACAATTTATGTAATTCGTGAGCCAGACAGCAGTGATTCCCAATCCATTAGTGTTTGTGTGTGTGTGTGAGAAATCCGTCCTACAAGCCCCGCCCCCGATAACCCGCCCCCTTCTGTTATTCCTGCTGTTATACCCCTATCTCACCTATGCGGTTTGACTATGTGAGGGCCGATGCGTGGAAAGATGGAAACCTAATCACAGCGCCGAAACACGCGATGAATCATGATGAATCGTACTTACGGCCACCACGCGAAATAGGGGTATTAGAAGTTAACAGATTATTGACCAAACTTCACTGAGTGATGATGGTAGAATAATTATAAAGGTCTTGACTAAAACAACATGCATGAGGAAGCACAAAGGAGTTTTCATTTTCTGTAATGGAAAAGTACTCGAACTAGTTACAGTGGTACCTCGGATTGCGAGTAACACGGTTTATGAGTGTTCCGCAAGACGAGCAAAGATTTTAAATAAATTTTGACTTGAAAAAAAGAGCAAGTCTTGGTCTATGAGTGCCGAGTATCATGTATCACGCATGCGTAATCAACATCTCCCTCTCTGTTTTTACAGCAGTGATTACGTTAGTCTGTGCTCACGCGAGTGTCATTAGAGGGATTTTTTTTCCTGTTAAAACACTGTTTCCGTTGTGTGTGTGTTTGTTGTGAAACTTAAAAAGTGAGGTGGAGGGAGGGAGGAGGAGTTTTACGGTGTAAGACTTGGCGAGGGAAGGGGCTAATTCCACACACACACACACACACACATACTTGCCGCCTGCGCACACAAACGGAAACACTTGTCTGTAGGGATTTATTTTTACTTTTTTTAAAAAGGTAAAGTGCAGGTTAATTTGTATTTTTATTTTTACTTTATAGATTGTATTATGTATTTTTATGTATTTATTTTTTTGGGCTGTGGAAAGAATTATTTGAGTTTTCATTATTTCTTATGAGGAAATTCGATTTGGTTTACGAGTGTTTTGGAATACAAGACCACTTCCGGAATGAATTATGCTTGTAGTCCAAGGTTCCACTGTATTTTTATCAGA
This sequence comes from Clarias macrocephalus, assembly GCA_011419295.1. Taxonomy (NCBI): domain Eukaryota; kingdom Metazoa; phylum Chordata; class Actinopteri; order Siluriformes; family Clariidae; genus Clarias; species Clarias macrocephalus. The sequence continues at coordinate 2,289 of JAAGKR010002363.1, forward strand.
AAGTAACGCAGTAATGTAACTGATTACTTTTTGAAGACAGTAATTTTGTAATGTAAATAGTTACTTTAAAAAGTAATGTCCCCCAACACTGCTCTTTAAAGACTCTGTAAGATTTTTAATGACTAATGATTTAATGATTCTCAAAGAGTTTTATAAGACACATAAAATAAGGATGATCGACGATTAATTTCTGTATTTATTTATTTAAGCACAATGTGTGTAGAAATCACATTATGGACAGCTTTTAAACTGTTTTAACTGCTGTGCTGTGTAAACTCTATAGTTTTGATTTAAAAGTGTTTGGAGCCACTTTATGTCACTCTTTGGAATTATTTGTTCCTGTTTGCTTTCATCTTTTTCTTCGCAGGTCTGTATTAATGTTTCTAACGCTTCTCAAATATTCAAATCTAATGAGCCCTAGTCACGTGACTAAGCATAACTTTCAGAAACACAATTTTTGAAAATTTGCATTTAGGAAATTTGTTCTGCATGCTTTTTAGCGGGGTGGACTGAAAATTTAAAAAAACTCTATAAATCTTTATCATCATCTAAATATTCAGCCATTGAAGTGATTAGACTTTTGTGGAGATTGGGGTAAAATATAACATGAATAGATCTTTAATTTGCAATCATGAAACCATGTTGTCTGAGCAATAAGGAGTGTGTGAGTGTGTTGGTCTGTAGGGAGTGTTAGTTAAGTGGTGGTATGGGGCGAAAATGAAATGAAACGAAACGAAATACCAGAAGAAGCTACAGTGTCTTCAATTCAGCATCTCCCTCTGGGTTCTGGGATTATCTTCGGGGAGCGATTTCCATTATGCACACCTGTGTGTGCATGTGGGTAATTGATGCATGAAGCTTGTAACGCCAAGAGACAGTGTGGGTTGGTCTCTCTCTCTCTCTCTCTCTCTCTCTCTCTCTCTCTCTCACACACACACACACACACACACACACACACACACACACACACACAACACTGCAACTGAATAATTTACAAAAGCAGGACAAAAATCATCTCCCTGTGAGGACAAAAGTTCATTTCTGCCTGTTGCAGAAAAATTCTCACAACAACTTCAGATTATCATTTAAATCAGTTTATTTAGTCCCGTCTCCGGGGCCAAAACAAAGAGAAACGCTGCATGGTCGTATCTTTATTGCAATATAGAGACTGGGGTGTACAAATATTACATTTCTAAATGTTGGCTACAGTAAAGTAGGACAAAAGGAATTCATAACCATGTCTTTGAGTTCTTCAAAGGACCTGGAATTTCATGGATTAGCGCTCATGCATCGTCAGATGTCCTGCTAACAGCCGAAAACTTCAAGTAAGGAGATAAAAAAAAGAGTATGCTTTCGCAAATTAGTCATCCAGATTGATCTATTCCAGTTGAATATACGTTTCATCCAATTAAATGAAAAGCCTACAGGGTTGAAAACCAAAGCTGTGGTGTTTGATTGAAAGGGGCTTTATTTCGATTTAATTCACCTGTCAATCAAAAAAATGAATAAAAGACACTAGTCATTGAGCTCATGTATGAGGAAGAGGGCAGATAGCGCCTTGCTCGGGGGGTGTGACGCTGCCCTGTGTAGAACGGAGGCTGATGGTTAGCCTGGTTAGAATGGTGACTGCTGTAAATTATTAATTCTTCTGATCCAGGGATAATAGAAACCATTTCTTAAACAAATGCAGTTTTCCATATTGCAAAATAATTGTTTGTGTTAATTAATTTAATGAATAGATATGTTGGACAACTGAAACAAATAACACACTTCCAATTGGGAGGTGTTTGTGGCAGACCGGCATCAAATAACTTAAAGTAACTTAAAGTCATCGCGTTATCTGACAGTGTATAGGAATCCCTTGTGTCACCTTAGGTGCAGTATATCATATCTGTATAAGAACTGGACAATCTCTCAGTGATGTCACTCATAGGTTTGCTGAAGAACGGTTTTGAAGCTCAACTGTGGGAGCTCTGGTGGCTGCCATTTTAGCACGAGCTGACTCCGCCCAAAACCTTGATTAATCCATAAATGGGCAAAATGAAGGCACCTGGCTGCTGGTTTGAAAATGCCTACTTGCCTTGCGGCACAAGCTAGCTAGTTTAGCTTTAGCATAGCTAAAATGCTATTGTGGATAATGCTAATTTATATCCTATGAGCTTTGCTTTGTGAACTCTGTAATTTATATCCTATGAGCTTTGCATTTGATTGAACCTCCGACATTTCTTGTGGTAAGTTAAACCACAACAATTCCAGTTAGCTGCTTAGCGAAAGTGATGCACAGCGAACAGTTAGAGATTTGAAACCGGCAATATAGCGGTCAATCAACTCACCCATACCTAACATTATGCATAATTGTATAGCTTATTATTATTATTATTTTATATAACAACTGTACAGGAGGACAACTGTACAGGAGGGTGAATGTTATCTAATTTAGATAACATTCACCCTCCTGTACAGTTATAGGTTAACATTCACCCTCTTAGATAACATTCACCCTCCTGTACAGTTGTCATGAATGGAAAATGTAATTATGGAGACCAAAACTTTTTTTTTTTTTTTTTTGCACCAGGCTGTAAATGTTCATTCGGTTGTAAAGCTTGGCATTTTAACATGAGGTTCTATGGGGATTGACTATCTTTTTGGACCCCTGGTGGTCAATGAAGGAACTGCATGATTTGGAACTTCCCAGAACCCCAAGTTGCTCCTTGGTGCAGCAGAAGAATATTAGTGGAGGTGTTTGAGTACAATTGCAATATAGTTGTATGTCTGTTTTTACTTACTTTAGAGTAATAGGCTTATAGTCATCTATGATTCATTATCTCCAACAGCTATATCATTAGCGTAGCAGAGGCCATTTAACCTGCAGGTCCTCCGGACTACATGGGGAGAACAAGTTACTGCCATTTTGGCAAGAATTTTATTTTTTATTTTTTTATCTTGAAACATTTCTATTGTAAAATGAAAGCAGAAAAGTTTGTGTGTTTCAGTGTCATCTGAGTTATAATCAAATCAACCTCCTGACAGAAGAAACCACTTTTCGTCACAGGTGCCCCTGTCAGGTTCGATCGGAGTCGTGGCACAGAACCCGACCCCCTCTTTCAGATGGTGAATAAAGGGAGAGGGAAAAAAGCATTAAATCCCTACCATGTGTGGCTGTGTGTGGCATCCCAAGACACCTGGTTTAGTTTTCCTGTGCCTGACTCAGATGATTAATCTTAACTATGATTCGCACACTGACCTGAATCTCATCTGACTGGATAATTAGTCAAAGTCCAGAAAATCAGCCTCAGAAAAACCACATGAATGAAACCTTTTTTTCCCGGATTAAAGTCGAGTCAGCACATAAGCATTGATTGCTTGTTTGCCTCGGCTTTGTTTTTCTTAAACTCAAGATTTACTAGTTTATTCATCACATGAATTTCGAGATCTGAGGGTGACGATGATTTCCCGTCACGCGGTTTGTGTGCCGCGGAGAATAAAAGATGGACGAATTTGGCACGATTAGTGATTGCTCGTCAAATCGCCCTGACGCAGCAGTTTCCCGTCACGACCGCCTGACGGTGATAATGGCACCAGCTGCCTCCTGGAGGTTTAGTGGCCCAGAACTTCACAAATATCAGAGTTTAAAAGCGAACACTCAGCACAGGTGTGCGAGACTTACCGCACGGATTAACGAGGCGTATCACTCCTGCGATGTTTTCCTGCTTGTGGATTTTATTTGGAAATGATTTATCTATTGTCTCACGCAGTACGTTTTTACTTTCCACAGTTTCACTTCCTCATGAGGGATTAGTCAAAGTTTTAGAACAACCTTTTCCAATTTTATCCGGACCTGCATTTAACTAGAGGTCGTATTTCCCTAACAATCAGGGAAAAAGTTCGAGTCGACTCCAAGTTAGAGGAGTGACATCGAATCATCATCATCATGGCTGCTCACAGCTTCAGTTACTCAGCCATTGTTTCATCATATGTTAAATCTTCAGCGCTGTGTAGACTGTACACCTCACTCTTGTCTTCTTTCAGTTTTTTTTTGAGATAATGTACAACCCCATGCATCTGAGGTATTCATCTACAGTCAGTCTGTTTCTTAGTGAACTAAACTGATCTTCAGGAACTGCTTTATTCTGAGGGTGTGAGGCAGGAATACACCTGGATTGGACATCTGCCTGTGATGAGGAACCCTGAAAACACTCACTGCTTCAGAGGCCTCTTAGTATAGACAGGGCACCTAATGGAAGCTTTTTAATATTCATTCATTCATTCATTCATTCATTCATTTATTCGTTAATTTATTATTCCTTCATTCATTCATAATTTGTTGACCATTCATTGACCTGTTTCACTGGTTCGGTCATTTTCATTCATATTAATTCATTCATGAATTCATTCACTCATTTATTGATTCATTCAGTCATTGCTTCATACATTTATTTGATTCATCGATTCATGCATTGTTTTATTCTTTGATCGATTAATCGACTCATTCATTCATTGAGTGATTGATTGATTCATTTTTATTTGCTCATCTACTGATTGATTCATTCATTTAGTTGATTCTTCAATACCTTCATTGTTTCTAGCGTTCAGTCAACCAATGAAGGAATGAAGAATGAATGTATGAATGAGTGAATGAATCGATGAAACAATAAATGATTCAAACTATGATTGAATGAATCAATAAATTAATAAATCTCAATCATTTAACTTGTTTCATTGATTTATTCACTGATTGACTCATTGTTTCATTAATTCAGATTCATTCATTTATTGATCTATTGATTCATTCAATCATAGTTTGAAGCATTTATTGTTTCATTGATTCATTCACTCATTCATACATTCATTGATTGACTCATTGTTTCATTCCTTCATAGAGTTATTTATTTACTCATACATTCATTCATTGCTGCCATGGATGACACTTTCTTTTATATGTTGCTATGGTAACATTCAATGCTCCAAGGTTTGTAGTGTCCGCTGAGCAGGTAGTGTGTCAAAAAAAAAAAAAAAAAGTGTGACAGTTTTCATCTTTAAATTGTTTAACCTATTTTTGTTCCGTGTCCTGATCCACACCTCACCTGATGATCCAGGGTTAGCAGGGCAGAAGTATAATAACGTGCTAGCGGAGACTAGCTATTAGCTAGCCAAGTTACAGTTTAATTACAGTATAATCCAGGTGCGAACTCATGATCAGTCAGAGCAGATAAAGAGCCAGAGTTCGGTTAAAACTGGGTAGTTTTTCTGTCTTGTATTTATAATTCAATATTGGCTTAATTATAAAAACAAAAGATTTGTTGTAAATCTGTAGAATTAAAATCAGTGTACATTTAGATTGATTAGGTCGGAGCCGAAACCTCCCAGTCCACAGGTTTTCTAATGTTTAGTGATTTGATGCAGAACCAGGATGAAGATCCCGACTGACCGTGTGATTGATGTTGTTGTGATCTGCTGCTCCAAATCCAAAGCCCAAAACACATTGATCGCACAAGTGATGGACAGACGACTGCAGGACACATGCGGCAGCCATCTTGTTTAAACCTGCGATATAAATCAGCCTTAAATCTCAGCGTCTCTAACAGTTAGTGGATTTCTGGGAAGCTGATCCATGTGTCCATTAAAATCCGTAAGCAGATTGATCATAAACAGAACCAAACCGTGGTCTGAACGCTTAAGTGCCGAAGCCCGAGTCTGACCCGAGTGCATCACATTTACTACCACGTCCTCCGTACACACACAGCTGATGATGGACGGTGAATGAAGTGATGCATTTCTCACACTGATGGATCTCTCATGTTTCTTCAGAGACGTTCCGAAGGATATATTTAAGTGGTGTTTTAATACACACACACACACACACGCACACACACACACACACACACACACACACACACACACACACACACACACACACACACACACATGCCTGAAACATCACAAATGATTAAAGACACATTTTGTCTGGTTACGAGTGGGTCAACCAAGCTGAAAGCTGTCTCGTGGTGTTTCCAGCAGGAGTGTGTGATCAGTGTGACTTCTTGTTGTTTTAATAGAAGAGCAGCTCAGCGGGGAGGATGAAGATATTTTCCCACAAGATGTTGCATGAAAACGAGCCACAGTCCTGGAGCAGCTTGAGGAGTAAACAATACTCTTCAGTGTCTCAGGTGAGTTCATAACGGGGAGCGTGCATGATTTATTAAAATCACAATATTTTCTGAAAATGTCACTAAATCGAGAGAAATAAAGTCATGTCCTGGCCATTTGTATTAAATTAAACTAGTGATTAATGTGATTACCACTAAGTCTAGTTTTATATGTTATAGGATTTATAAGACTCCTTTATAGATTTTTTTTTTCAGTTGTCTCTATTACATTTGACAGAAAAGGGGGGGGGGGGTGGGAGGAAGACCTACGAGGGCTGTTCAAGTCAAACCGGGACTTGGTATAACTGAACACAGTTATAAGCGTTAAAAACTCCCTTTATTTCTCTATACAATCCCCTGCTACACTAATGCACTTATCCCTGTGTTTCACTAGTGCTTGGACACCATCAAGGTAGAAAGTTTTCTCAGTACGCCGGATCTGTAATCAGACTGTCTGTCTAATTCAGGTCTTAAACACTGGCCTCCCTGGAACTCCTGTAACGGCCCAAACATGTGGAAATGTCTTGGAGTGAGGTCAGGCCTGTAGGGGGGATGTGGTAAAAACTCCCAGACGAGTTCCAGTAATGTACAAGTGGTGTTGGTGAATGAGTGCGTGTACAGTTCACACAGATAGATACGTCTTTTCCACAAGTTTGCATTGTTGATTTTGAAGATCAGGCGTTCCACTTGCTGGGAACGACTGCTGTGTGCTCCGAGACACCTCAACCAGGATCTAGATAGATAAATAGATATAAACAAGATAAACAAAGAAACAAAAAAATACAATTAAGGTGCATTAATGAGGTAGAAAAATGCTTTAAATTAATATATGTATATGAAAATACTGCTTCTATGTTCACATGCATGATTTTATATACAGTTGGGAATTAAAATGTGCACAAGGTGGCCCAGCAAGTAATAAAGAATTTTGTCAGTTACAGATGTTTGGCCGCCTTCTATCAAATGTTTTCCTGCGACTGAGATTCGCCTCATCACCATCCCGTGCTTGAAATCTTCTGAAAACATCAGTCGCCTGTGTCACGTGTTCCTTCATCAGAAATATCATTACAAGTCCCGGATTGACTTGAACACGTACATACATTTTCTTTCCCAAAAGTTTAAAAGGAAGTGTTTGTGGTTAAACCTAGTGAAAAACCCTTTCTCAGATGCTTTCACTTAAGAAAATCTGCAAATCTCTGATGCATGAAGTCCACACAGGTGATGTGAATAATCCGAATTAGAGCAGCCTGAGTCTAAATACGAGGAATGTTCCCTTCAGTAAACATCAGCGAAACTTTTTTGGATTTAAGGCAGAGCCGCTGAACATGACATGTGAGGATTTAGGAAATAAATCGCATAGTGTATCAAAAGTAAACTGTATCTCGTTATTATACTTCACCTTTGCATAGTCGTATACACTCGTGAAGTCTGAGCACGACAAGTTTGAGATTTTCCTTGACTTTTAAAATTGATTATTTTTGGGCACAGAGGTAGTGATGGGTCGTTCGTGAACGATCGGTTCTTTTTTAATGATTCTTTAATGTGACTCAGTAGAACGAGTCGTCTTGGGGAGTGATTCGTTCATTTTCTACTGGGAAAAAAAGCATCACAAAAACTCAGTAGATTACATGTATGTAGTGTACAGGAAACAGAAACGAGTCGTTACCTTTGAGTCTTTGGTCCGAATCGTTCGTTCTCTTGTCAGCGCAATAGATTGTAAATAACGAAGATATGATGGTGAGCTGCTCATTCTGTTTATAATAATGTGTCCTTAGCTGCATTGTAATATTTTCATTACTGGAACTATAACTAAAATGTGTGTGTGTGTGTGTGTGTGTGTGTGTGTGTGTGTGTGTGTGTGTGTGTGTGTGTGTGTGTGTGTGTTGTGGGTCTGTTTATTGAAAATGTGACATTTTATTTTATTTCTGATCAAAAGAACGAAATGAACTAAATGACTCAAAAAAGATTCGTTCATTTTGATGAACGAGAGTCAAAGAACCGAGTCACTAAAATGATTCAAACTTTCCGTCACTACACAGCGGTACCATGGCACTGGTACCATCTTTAATCCACTTTAATCCATCTCCCGAAGGCGAGTTCTTAAGGCGAAAATTCCTATTTGTGTCCCACAGGAAATAAATAATGTAAAAACAACCAAAACATTTAGAAAAGACATGTAAATGAAGTAATTATTATTAATAATATTTTATAATTATATTATTATTATTATTATTATTATTATTATTATTATTATTATTATTTTCTTCTTGCTGCCGTCCTTGCGAACGTTCTTGGGATCCATGGTGCTGTGTTTCACTAAATCTTGCAAAAAAACCCACAAAGAAATCTGTGCCGAGACAAAGGCAAAAGTTCCTGAGACGGGACGATCGTACGCTGCGGTACCACTGGATGTTTACGTGAAAGAGAAAAACGAATGCTAATACTCTATTTCGGTTGCCGTGGTCTTTATTCATCATCTTGTTGTCTAAAGGCTTTAGGTTTCAACTCCACACAAATATTCCAGATTTTTCTCAGTACCGTTCAAGATCTGGATCTTACAGTACTACGTAGTACCAAATCTCAGCGTGAAGCGTCCTTACGAGACGTCTCTTCGTCCAAGTCGAGATCTGAAGCACATTAGACATCAACTGGAGCAACATTGGACATAAAATGACATAACTTTTGGGCTGATGAGGCAAGAAGAGGAAGTCCAGTGATCTCACTGCCACACCCTAATAGAGGCTAATCTACAACATATGACTGTCCTCTATATAAAAAACAATAAAGTCTTTCCCTCTAGCACTGTTATCCGGGTTACTGGGGAAGACTAAGATCAGGGAGATAACAGACAGAGCGCTTAATTCAGACAGACGAGCTTTGCTTCTTAGCTCCGGCTGAGCGATCGCAGCTGCTCTAAGTGATACACGCAAGACGGATGATTTTAATGCGACTGAACCGAGTCGTGTCGCGCTGCACATGAATGAGTGAAGCGCTGGAGACCGAGACACAATAAGAATGAATGAATGTTTCGTTTCAGTTCTTCAGCCTCCTGAAATATGACTGAATCTTCTCTTTATTTCTTCCTTTAATTGAATTTGGTGTTTCTCATGAGGAAACGCGTCTTAAGGGAAAGTAAGGATGCCAAACATGAAAAGGATTTAATTATTCAAAGGATAAAAATACTGTGGTGTTATGGGAAAATAATCAGACCGGAGGTGGATTGATGAAGTTATTAGTCCAAAGTGGATCGTCTTCCAAAAACAGAACATTTCAAAGTTCAAAGTTACTCGTTTCTAGTTTCTAACTTTTCTAGTGATTGTAATTTATTCTTTCAGTCATATTTTTTTGTGCATAGATGGATATATTGTTTATATCATCCCTAAAACAAATTAGTACCGGTTATGACTTAAGATGTAGGAGCTAAAAAAAAACTTACTTCCATCATAAATCTTCTGTTTATGTCAGTTTGTCATCTTAGTGAGAAACTGCAAAACATAAACTTAAAAAAAAAAAAAAAATTTTTTTAAAGTTTTTTCCCCATGTATCAGAAAATGTTACATCTAAGTGTTACAAAGTCCTGACACTAGAGACTCCTTCCAGAAATGTAAAGTAAACACCTGCTTACACAAGACCAAATCACCAAAACTGTTTTTCACATTTGATGTTGCAATAGAAAACTTAAGATATTAAAGTAAACAAACTTACACACACAGTATATTCATACAACGAGCAATGCGGTGGCGTAGCGGTTAGCACGTTAGCACCTCCGGGGTCGGGATTTTGCATGTTCTCATGTGCTTGGTGGGTTTCCTCCACCTACTCCGGTTTCCTCCCGCAGTCCAAAGACATACAGATTAGTCTAAATGCCGTTCCCAAATTGTCTGGAGTCTGTGAGTGCATGCTCGTGTGCCCTGCAAGGGAATTACCACCAACCTCCCCATCACTCCAGGCTGTAGCCCGCCTCATGCCCCATGTCCCAGGATTCCTTCTCTCTATTCCATAGACAATGAGGTTTACATTTGCATGAGTAAAACAACAAAACAAAAACAATACTTGAGATTTTAACAATGTTAAAAGTAGTATAAGTGTATTTAAGCATCTAAAGTATTTAAATATTAAAGAGTTCTGTGGTTTGTTTGTTTCTTTGTTTTTTTCCCAAAGAAAATGTGTTGTGCTTATAATGAAATATTTCCAAATAAATAAACACTCCAGTATATGCAAAAGACATTTTAAATATTCATCTCTTTAATAGTATCTGTGAAAGCAAAACGGATGCTGTAAAGTTTTATTTATTTATTTATTCTTTCATTCTTTTATGCTTTATGGATTTTACAGTTGTTTCATATATACAGTGTGTATTGTGATGATTAATTACTGTACCAGTCATGCCCCTTCGCGCACCTGCAGAAGGGGAGGCCGCCTACCTAGTGAAGCTCCGAAGTGAGTGAGGAGTGGCAAAAGATTTAGCCGCACACCACACTACAGTATATACTAGTACAGAACGTCCCTTACAGCTCGAGAGCTCGTTCGTAAGTCCAATTTGTTCGTAAGTCCAATTTGTTCGTAAGTCCTAGGATACTAACACATCTGGCTGTACGCAGTATATTACAGTTCAGTGTTCTTTAAAATCGAGTCGATGGTTGAACAATTCGTGTTAAAAGAACTAAGAATGTCTGCCATCTTTTTACCTCGCACTATTTTCTCAATTATTTTCACTTTTGTCTCCACCGTTATTGCTTGGCGCTTCTTAGCCGTACCACTTTCATCACATTCGCTTCCGGACATCCTGGGCTTGTACAGCACTTGATTGAACAGGCGCAAACGCTTGATCGTATTTTCGAAAGTTTGTAACTTGAATGTTCATATGTAGGGGACTTCCTGTGTCAGTGTTATTTTTAATATTAAACATAATGCCTCACAATTTCTCGTTTTCTGTGTCCCAGTCTTTCTATATGTATCTTTTTATTATTAATTATTATGGTTAATCTTTTATTTCTATATACGCCATGCACATTTCTTGCTGTAAGTCTAGTCTGTGTATTTTCAGCTCTGTGTTGCAGTTGTGATCACAGACCCACTGTTCCATTACTATAATCCCTCTCTAAGCCTGGGTTAAATCCTCAATTGGCTTTTACCCTGTAATATGCTTTTTCAGGCTTTGCACCAGCCAAGAGGTTCACTACAGACCAAGTGTGTGTGAGATTGCAAGTGAAAATTGTTCTCAAGTAAGTAATTAGGTGTCTGCGAGCGTGAGCATCATATTCAGACTGGCGGCCAAGACGGTGACCTCTTCCTGACCTGAGCAAACGTTTAGACAGCTGCTGCTGTAGTCTGTATTGTACAGCATCACTCAGGATGCTCGTCTCAGACATACCCCAGGGCTTTGGCAAAGACGTGACAAAATGAGAGGTCCAAGTGCAAGAGTCATAAAGAAATAGGCCAAGATTTCCAAATGCCAGATCAAGAACAGAAACGGCAGATCTGAAAGCTGAGTACAAAAAGCAGGTACAAGCCTTAGAAGCGATCGCTCAGAACATCAAGCATAAAACTAAACTTTACAAGAAGGCCAAAGACACATACTGTAAATAGTGTCATCATCACTGCATAATACAAAACAGTCCCACGCTGGGAAGAGCGAGTGTGTCAGCCCAGTCTTACAACTTTATTCCGAGTGCTTAAAGGTTTATTTCCCAGCGCATGAGCTAATCAACTCTATAAAACAACAACTATGTTAGACTTCATATCTGGGCAGTAACAGGACACGGTATATAATATACGTCTACTATTTTATGACGTCTCTTTTTTGACATCTGCCTGGTGATTTCCAGTTCTTTAAATAGATCCATTAAAAAAATAAATAAATTTTCAAATTTATTTATTATTTCACTTTCATAAGTGAGATTAAGGATATTCTCCACTGAGCCCAGTTTAAGACTAAGACAAACCCGAAGTTTAAGATTTTCTGGATTAAGACCTCACACCTCCAGGGTCCGGGTTCGATTCCCGCCTCAGGGTCTGTGTGCATGGAGTTTGCATGTTCTCCCTGTGCTTTGTGGATTTCCTCCAAATGCTCCTGTTTCCTCCCAATGTTAGACTGGTGTTTTCAAATCGCCTGCAGTGTGAGTGTGTGCCCTGCGATTTACTGGCACTCTCTCCTGGGTGTACCCCACCTCGTGCCCTAAGTCTCCTGGGATAGGCTCCAGGACCCGTGCGACCCTAAATACAGGGTAAAGTGGTACAGACGGTGAGTGAGTGGATAATACCCCAATGCTATAGTGCAAAACCCTCTCATGCCACAGTCTGAAGCCATACAGATCAGAATCAGATTTGAGATTAGACTGAGTCAGGTCTAGAGTTCCCAAACCATTTCATCTGAGTCAAGTCAAGAGTTGACAATCTAAGATGACACATCCAAACCAGTGTGTGTGATTCCAGCATCCCAGTCTGCATAGTTTAGATTGAGACATGGATCGAGGTCGAGTCCGGAGTTCAAAGCACTTCTTATGCGTATGAAGATCAAGTCTAGTTTGCCGGACTCACGATCAGGTCAAGTCTCAAGCCTACTCCTACTCTCAGAGAAATTCTGAGTCTAGACCAGTGTCTCTTGCCCAGTCCAGTCCAAAGTTCCAAACCATAGAGCCATTGTTTGACACTTTAGTGTCTTGAATAATGTCTCAAGCCCTTGCATCTCCAGTGGAGTCGAGACTCTTTCTCTATAATTTCAGACACTGGTTTAAAAATATCTCTAGATATGGAGTCTGAATCAAGTCCAGCATCCAAGGCTGCCTACTTCAGGTCACGATGAGAGTCCTAAGCTTTGGCATCCGAGTTTAAACCAGAGTGTAATTTCAAGTTCCATTGTAAATTACAGCATTGAGCCCTTGAGTTATGATTAATCTCAGTTGCATTACTCGAGGCAGAGTTGAATCGAGACCAAAAGTTCTGATCCTTAAAATTTAAGTCTAGACCAGTATCTCATGACCAAGAGTCTAAGTCTAGACCGGTGTCTACAGTAGCTGTAGAGTCTGAGACTAGATTGCTAACCTGTAAAGTTGACCTGTAAAAGCCTGAGACCTGAGTCCACATTCCATTCCATGTCCAACAGCAGACAGAGAAAAGTTGACTATGCTTTAATTTACTGACGCGTGGGCGTTAAATCGGAGCTTTTGTGAGAAATGATGGCGTGTGTGTGTGCGTGTGTGTGTGTGTGTGTGTGCTGACTCATTGGATCAGCAGTGGGTGCTCGGCTGGCATTCGTGCCTCTGAACCCGTGGGAGCGTCTGTCTGAGAGCATGAGAGAGTGAGAGAAAGACGCCGCAGAATTATGCATGTGACGTCTCTCAGTTTGGAGATAAGACTGATGAATCGAGCCCCGCTGCCCTCGGAGTCTCAATTCCACATCGCTATTAATTAAAATGTGAATTATGTGCCTTATCTGAGGAGTGTGATGATCTGCTCTCAAGGCTTCTGGAGCTCTTTGGAAGACATTACACAGACATGCGAGAAAGTAAATGAACCCCAGTAGTTTCATGATAAAATACATTTCTGAGCATGTGCGGTTGCGCTATTAATACTCGGTTAATATTTTGTTGGCTTTCCTTTAGCGGCTCAGGCGTAGAGTGAGAGCGTTATTGTTCTCAAACGACTTTCAGAAGTTGACCCCCAGTCTTCTTATTGAGAAGTAATAGCCGTGCTTAAAGATGGATCTAAATAGTATTGTCACATTTTAGTGCATGCATTTCATCATCGAAAACTATTGGGTGTAATTTTACTTCCATCGTGTCTGTGCATATTATATTACCGCGCTTATTGTGGCAATATTACAGCAATTCTGCATTAAAAGAAAAGAAGGGAACAGACGCTGTAATCCATCCACCTCACCGCTGTCTCTGTCCTTCACCCTGAGCGCCTTTTAATGCGATTTATTATGACGGTAAATAGCAGGAGACGATCAGGAAGATCCATCAGCTCCGAACCATCATGATCTGCCCGAGCATCATTTCTGTCCACATCATGATGTATTCATGACAGTATTATACAGTAGAAGCTATCTGTCTGTTTTGCTCGGTGCAACCAGGTCCGAAAATGAGTTACTGGAAACTGATACAGTGCTGGCTTTTTCTCATGTTATTAGTTTTCACACACAAGCTTGAAAGTCTTATTTAAACAAATGAAAATCCAGTATAAGTCAGGTGTTGGTCTTTATTCTGATGTTCGCACTAAGTGCACAGCATACAGTACAGTATCAGCAGGTTCCATATATTAGTGTGAAACGTCTCACTGATTTTCAATGGTCTGGAAAATAAAAGATGCAGACACAGCAACCAGGGAACAAAAATGTGATGATGTAAGTTTTGCAAAAAAAAAAAAAAAAAGTGATTAACATTTTGACATTTATATAACGTGTGCCAAACACTGCACACATGCTTAATAACACTGAAATTAGAACTGACACATGACCACTCAGACAATCTGAACATCCATGTAAAGTCCATTGTTTTGGACAAACTGTGTCACTTGCATCGAGTTAAAATTGTAAAAATTTATATGTTGAACAAAATCTGCGGCAAATCCATAAGAAAAATAAATAAAAATCACACTCTTCCTCTGAACATACACACACTGGTGGACCCAATGGAGGAACCTTTAAAGGTTGAAATATTTCATTTTAATCCACATCACATTCTCATATTTTATCTTGGCAACTTAGCAATTGAAATATATTTTTACTCTAGAAAAGAATAATTTCTTACAACAAAGCAAATATAAAATTATTACACTTATTTCTAGTCAAATGTTACTAAAATTGCAAGCAAAAATTTTTTTCTTTTATTGGCAGGTAATTTACAAAATTCAATTATTTGTCGTGTGTGTGTATATATACACACACACACACACACCAGTGAAACCTTGGATTACGAGCATATATTCGTTCCGGAAGTGGGCTCATGTTCTAAAACACTCGTAAACCAAATCATCATTTTCCCATAAGAAATAATGAAACCTCAAATTATTCGTTCCACAGCCCCAAAAATTAAATACATAAAAATAATTAATACAATCTACAAAATTTAAATAAAATAAATTAATCTGCACTTAAATCCAGACAGATAAGTGTCTCCGTTGGTGCGCGCAGGCGCCGTGAGTGTGTGCGTGCGTGTGTGTGTGTGTGTGTGTGCGTGTGCGTGTGTGTGTGGAATTAGCCCCTCTCCTCGCCTCGTTTTACACAGTAACACTCCTCCTCCCTCTCCTCACCTCACGGAAACACCGTTTTAACAGGAAAAAAGAAATCTCTCTGAGACTGGCGTGAGCATACTCAGGGAATCACTGCGGTAAAATAAAAACAAAACAAAAACAAAACAAATGAACCAGCACCTTACCTTTAAAAAAGAATCGCGACAGAGCAGAGTTTCTGTGAGTTTGTGAAGCCGGGAGGGGGTAAAGAGTCGAGAGAGCGTCTGTGCATGTGTCCGGGTGTTTGCGCGCGCACGCGTGTGTGTGTGTGTGTGTGTGTGTGTGTGTGTCGGTGTCAAATTATGCGCACGCACACACATAAGAAAGGCTGAAAGAATTCCGCAGCGCAAGAGTGACGCTCGGTGTCAAAATAAGTGTCGCATGCGTGATACATGATACTCGGCGCTCGTAAACTAATACTTGCTTGGTTTCCGATTAAAAATTTATTAAAAATCTTTGTTCGGTTTGTGGAACACTCGGTAACCACGTTACTCGCAATCCGAGGTTCCACTGTGTGTGTATAAATATACACATGTATTTATATTATAGCGCCCCCTAGAGCAGATAGGGTTGCTCAAGGGTTCAGCAGTGGCGGCTTGGCAGAGCTGGGGCTTGGACCCACGACCTTCCGATCAGTAACCCACAGCCTTATCTGTTTAGGCCACCTGCTTGTTATATACTATGTTATATATTTAGCTCATTTTTGAGAATTTATTTCTTGAAAGAAGCTAATTTTCGTTAAACTTTACAAAACTTATAAAAACATTTTTAGTAACATTTTAACTAGAAATCAGCTTAATAATCTTATAATTTGGTTTGCCGTATCTTATTTTTTAAAGCAATTATATATTATATATACATTATATTTATTTGTTTAGACTCAACAATGTTTCACTTGTTAAGATGTCTTTTTTTTTTTTTTTTTTTTGTACCGCAGGTTTCTAATATTAAGCTAAAATGTTCTGGCCGCGTGTCCATGGCTCGTCTTACTGAGACATAGGGTTGTTAATTCCCTAAAAAGCTTCTACTTGCTGAAAACACTTGGCTGATGGGTTTACAACACTAGAACACTTCTAATTTTTTAAAGAGTGTTCGGCATGGAGACTCCTAATCACCATCCTTTCTAATCAGTGCTCTTCACTTGGCCCTGTTTGTTCTACTTGGAACCTTTCCAATAAAGACACACTCAGTTGATGTTTTCTACAGCTTAAAAAAAAAATACAAGTTCTACCTTATTTTTTGTTTAAGAATGTGTTGCTTGGACACCCGTAATCAGTATTCTTACTAATCAGTCTTCTTCAGTTGTCTCTGCATATTCTGCCTGGAATAACACTTAGCTGATTGGTTCTACAGCGTGGAGGGACAAAAGACAAACACTTAAGAGTTCACATTTTTTAAGTGTGTTTGTGGCAGATTAGGGCTGGGTGGCGTGTCTGCGTTTTAAAGGTCTATTTTAAACAGAGATACAGGATGAGACAATGCTGTTTGTATCAATATACTGTATTTGAAGTTGCTTTCATCCATTAAGTCGTGCCACTGACCCTGTGTCTTCATTCTGCATCCCTCAGCTGAAAAAAAAAACTTCATTTTATTTTAATATTGTAAAAAATAGTTTTTTTTATTTATTCAAAAAACAGAAACTCTCATATATTCTAGATCCCTTAGAGTTAAATATTAGAATATTTCATTTTGGGTCTGAATAAATTACTATTCATACAATATCAATAGTGTGTATTTCTTGGTCTAGTTCAGTACACACATGGGGAAGACTGCTGTCTATTCCAGGGTGCTGTGTTGAAGCATATTCATGGAAAGTTGAATGTAGTACTTACTTACTGAATGTAGTAAAACAAAAAGTGCACAAACAATAGAGATTACCGTAGCCCTAAGAAGGTTGTCAAGCAAAGCTGTTTCAAGACCTTGAGTGAGACTAGAGTGGAGTAAGGCTGGAGTCCAGTGCATCAAGAGCCACCATTCGCAGACGTCTTCATGAAATGGGCTTAGGGTCAAGCCACTCCTGAACCAGAGACAACATCAGAGGCGTCTTACCTGAGCTGAAGAGAAAAAGAACTGGACCATGGCTTAGTGGTCCAAAGTCCTTTACTTTTCCAGCGGGATTTAGCACCGCCCACAGTCCCAAAACCACCACTAACTTACTGTGTTTGATTGGCCAGCCAGTCCGCCTGACATCAACGCTATAGAGAATCTATGGGCTATTTTCAAGAGGACGAAGAGAAACACCCGACCCAACAGTACAGACAAGCTGAAAGCTGCTATCGAAGCAAGCTGGTGTTTAATAACGACTCAGCAGTGCTACAGGCTGATCACCTCCAGCCACGGCGCATTAATGCAGTAATTCATGCTAAAGGAACCTCGATCAAGTATAAAGTGCATAAATGGACGTGGTTTTCAGAAGTTGTAAATAATTTTTTATTGATAATTTTTCAGAAATTTCACCACTGTGGGGCGAATAAAGCTAGATCTTAGTTTAGCTTAGCTTAGCTTAGCTTAGCTTATCTTAGGAAAAATTCTAATATTTTCAGATACTAGATTTTTTTATATATATAAAAAAGGCTTGAAGTATTGAACTTTGTGTAGTGAACACAGACTATATGAATTAAAAATGATTATATGATGATATAATGAATGACAACATACATAAAACATATCTTTATATCAGTATGCATTTATTTCTTATTCCTCCCTTCAACTCTCAGGCTCTGTAGTCCAACAAAAGGAAAACTCATCTAATTTGTCAGAACAAGTAGGTATGTTAGTGTTTTTTTTATATTTAAATCTTTTTATATTTTTTATTTAACTCTTTTCATTCATCTGCTATTGAGAACAACAGAAGGAATTTTTTTATTTATTTAATATAGTCTTACTCTTTTACATATTCTTTCATTTACATATTCTGCAGCATGTGTCTCTTGTGGTTTCTGTGCTTAATGTCTTGTGTCTCTGTCTCTGTTCATATTTCACGTGCATTTCATGAAAGAGATGAAGCAGCCTCTCTCTCTCTCTCTCTCTCTCTCTCTCTCTCTGCGCTTATACTTCATGTAAATGCTGCATTCCTGTGACATGACTGCGTTCCTCTCTAAAACACTGGTAAAGAAAAGTGACAGTGAGACAGTCTTAAGTGTGCTGAATCTCCTCCCTCCCAGACATGAAGCAGTGACAAATCCCGCAGCGCATCCATTTCCTCCCCATCCTCCTCCAGCTCGGTGTGTTTTGGGTCAGTTTCCTACTTAAAGCAGGACAGGAAGGAGAGAATGCAGAGATCGAGTTTCCTGCTAGCGTGATGCTAATGAGGGGGAAGTCTCAAGAGCAAACTACTTGGATATGAAGAAACAAACACAACCCACTTCTCAGTATGTGAGCACAGATTTGGGACTCGCTTCGGACTTTCCTTACTAGAATTCTGCACTTCTTGATAACATAGCGGAATTTGGAGCTGTTATCTTGAATGGTGTATTTTCCAAAACAGCAAATGATTGACAGATCACTTTCATTCTATGATTAAATATTTCTATGCTGATAGGTGTACCTGGGATGGACTTAAATCTGCACTGAAAGCTAAAAATCCTGATCTTACTTTTTAGTGTTTATCACTCTACCTTTAGGAAGAATTGAAGGCACAGAGTTGGGGCTTACAGGTGGTACGGTGGCGTAGTAGATTCCCGCCGCAATTCTGTGCGCATGGAGTTTGCATGTTTTCCCCGTGCTTGGTGGGTTTCCTCTGAGTACTCTGGTTTCCTCCCATAGTCCAAAGACATGCAGATTAGACGTCCTAATTGGGATTCCCAAATTGCCTATGCTGTGTGAATGTGTACTGTAAGTGTGTGTGACCTGTGATGGATTGGCACCCCTTCCAGGGTGTACCATGCCTCATGCCCTAGGTCTGCTGGGATAGGCTCCAGCGACAGGCCCCCCGCGACCTTGTATACAGGATAAATCTGTATAGACGATAGATGAGTGAGTGATTTGTAGCTTCAGGGTCACTCATTGTCAGCAAAAACATGGTCTTGGTGCTAAAAAGTGAATTTTCAGATAGGATCATATAACACCATTTTTCATAATACTTAATGCTTCTTATCTCCCGATCCATGCTTCATTTTTTTTCTGTAAATACAAAAAATAGAATAAAATAAATTGAATTTCATGCCCATTTACTGTATGTAGTGTCCGTAACTTTTTTTGAATTCAAACGTTTCGGTCTTAATTGTCATTCAGATGAAACTTGGCCGATTTTGATTTCACATGAACAGATATAAACCTTAAAAAGTGTCTTATTACAGAAT
This sequence comes from Clarias macrocephalus, assembly GCA_011419295.1. Lineage (NCBI taxonomy): Eukaryota > Metazoa > Chordata > Actinopteri > Siluriformes > Clariidae > Clarias > Clarias macrocephalus. Next base: position 21,970 of record JAAGKR010002363.1, read on the forward strand.
TTTTGTTTTTTAAGCTTTTACCAAAAACAAATTAAGCTACAATGTTTACAGGTCATGTCATATTCTAGAAGCTTACACCAGTTTTAGTGTCAATACTCATAAAGAAATATGAATGATTTGCATTTTAAATGATTATTGTTCGAAGCGAGACAGTAGAACACTGAAAAATGGCCATTTTTGGAGCCACAAATAAAATAATCTCTCCAAAATGGCTGAACTTGAATTCGTTTGCAAGTTTATGTTGCATAAACTTCAGAAGTAGCTTTTTACACATTGTCTGCATTTTACTGTATATGTATGTTTTACACACAGTACAGTATATTTGGATCAGTTTTCACATCCCGCACTGGCGCAATTATGCAGTTCTCATGTTTGCCCCCTAGGTGGCGATATCCTAGAAGATATTTTACACGTCTTGTAATCCCAAACGGACCTCATTTATATATCTCATACCTTATCTTAAAAAAAGAAAAGAAAAGAAAAGAAAACGGCTATAACACGCGCTGCTGTTTAATGCGACACTGTTGAGTGCGGCTTGTGTTTTACACACAAATATATAATTAAAAAAAAAAACACGTTTCATCTTCTCGTCCTCATTAGAAGGTGTTTGATGGAGAGAGCGACCTAGATGTCCAGGAAGCGTCTTTTAAACACCTCCATCACCGAAACCCGACATTATGTCTTCCTTCAGTCGGTGATGGTGTTCGTGTCCTTGGTGTCGCCAGTGTGTGTGTGTGTGTGTGTGTGAGAGAGAGAGAGAGAGAGAGAGAGCGTGTGTATGTGTGTGTGTGTGTGAGTGAGTGAGAGAGAGAGAGAGAGAGAGAGAACGCGCCATATGCAGCCTTTTAACACACACACACACACACACACTGCATCACCTGCGGACGCGCACGCGCCATCCAGCATCTCTACACCACGCGCGCTTTGAATTCCGTTCTGCGTTGTAACATTTTGTCTCCATCTCCTTTGATGTATGTACTCTACCACCTGGTAGCGACGAGGGCGCGTGCTGACTCCAGGATCCGCGCTGCTCTCGCGCGGGTGCGATGATGGATCACCTCTAATCCGCGCGTCCTCAAAGAAAGTGCGCGTTTCGTTTTGGGCGCGCGCGCGCTTTTTTATTAGTATTATTATTATTATTTTCTTAATTTAAAGAAAAAACATATATTTTTTTCTCTCTCTCCGGATAACCTTCTTTCCAAACCTACTTTGGAGATACTTGTTCAACACACACACACACACACACACAGCAGGCAGTGTGTAACATTAAAAAGGTGAACGTTTTGTGTGTGTGTGTGTGTGTGTGTGTGTGTGTGTTTTGGGAACACATCTCCAGGATGCTCTCCGTGCGCTCTCGGGTCTCTCTACGTGCTGTTGTTGGATAACTAACTGAATTCTGAATCAGGAAGTTGAAGTTGTTGCTTGAAGGTTCCGATCCGGTTTCGTCGATGCCCGTGCACGCCATGCCCAGAGCAGGAGGCGGCTCTCTGAGTCCGGCGGCGCTGTCCCGCAGCCTCTCGCGGCTCAGGGAGCTCCGGACGCGGACTCGCCTCATGCTGTCGCTCGGGGTGGCGCAGATGGTGCTCGGGAGTCTCATCCTGGCGGTGAGCTTCGCCGCTTTGGCTCTTACTACCTCTCCCAGAGTCAGGCATTCCTGTCCTTTCTGGGCCGGCTTCTCGGTAAGTCCTCTCTCTCTCTCTCTCTCTCTCTCTCAATGCCAGGTGCATTTTCATTTCCCCCCCACAATAGAACACATTCATACCTACTGTATCTATTATATGTCTTGCACTATGTGGACAAAAGTGCTGTACTTGACCAAACCTGCAAGGACATTGTATCCAAATTCAGTATGGAGTTGGTCTCCGTTCTGCAGCTGTAACAGCTTCCACTCTTCTCGGAAGGGCCCTAAGTGTATCTCTTTCCTTTGAGGATGAGTGCAGAAGTGTTTTCTTTGATCAAGTACTATTTATTATTATGAATATTAGGGTATAAATTAGTAAAAGGCAAAATGATACCCCTACAGTAAAGTCAGCTGGACCACATGCACTTGTCTACCATGGCACAGCGTAGGAAAGGGCAAATCTTTTGCTGTCCACAAGATTTTGGAGCATTTCTGTGCCCATTCATTCCGAGCACTGTGGCACGTTGGCTTAGTGGTTACCACTGTCGCCTTGCACCATTCTGTTCCCGTCTCAAGCCTGTGTGTGCAAGGAGTTTGCATGTTCCTCCTGTGCTTGGTGGGTTTTCTCCAGGTACTCCGGTTTCCTCCCACAGACCAAAGACATGCAGATTAGATGTACTAATTGGCACCCCAAATAGCCTGCAATGTGTGTGAGTGCGCCCTGGGATGGATTAGCATCCCGTCCAGGTTGTACCCCGCCTCGTGCCCTAGTGTACTGTAAGTCTCCTGGGAGGGGCTCCAGGCTCCCCGTGACCCTGTATATAGACGATGAGTGAGTGAGACACTGATGTTGGACGAGAAGGCGAAATGGTGATTGCACCCTTCACAATCACCGTTCCAGTTAATGCCAAAGGTGATCAGTGGGGTTGAGGTTGGGCTCTGTGCGGGCCAGTTGAGTTCTTCCACACTAAACTCATCAAAACATGTCTTTATAGCGGTTTCCAGGCCATTTCTGGCTCTGTGGCATACTGACTTATTGGCTTACTGACCAGAAGGTTGGCGGTTCAAGCCCCAGCATGGCCAAGCTGCTACTGTTGGGCCCTTGAACAAGGCTCCTGACCCTACCTGCTACAGGGGCACTGTATTTCAGCTGACCCTTCGCTCTGATCCCAGCTTCTTAACTGGAATATGCAAAAATAATTATAAAATCACCGTGCTGTAAGCTACATGTGACATATACTGTAACTGAATTTTAATCTTGATAGTCCTTGCTTCGTGCACTGGTGCAGTCATGTAGAAAGAGAAAAAAAGGGCCTTCCCCAAACTGTTGCCACAAAGTTACATAGAAGCATAGCATTGTCTTGGTATGCTGAAGCATTAAGTTCGCCCTTCACTGGGGATGAGGGGCCTGATTGATTGACTGATTGATTGATTGATTGAAACACCTCAGTTCAATAACTATCAGGATTGGCTAAATAATTTTGTCCATATACTGTGTATGTACTAACTTGGCAAGTTGAGGTTGAAAGTCATGGCCTCCATAGAGGCAGCTTTTTCATGCTGGAATTTGACCCTCAACCTTCTGATCAATAACTCAAAGCCTTGACCACTAAACCACTCTCCCTGAGCTGAAGGAGTTAATCTTTTGTGTTAATCAGGGACCTTGTGGTGCAGTGGCCTATCAAAGCTGTGCTGCGCTGGACAGTGCATGTGGTCCAGCTGACTCTACTGTAGACACGGAGTATCATTTTACCTTTTTATTAATTTATGACCTAATATTAATAATAAATAAGAATTAATAGCATTCCATCAAAGAAAACACATCTACACTCACCCTCAAAGGAAACAGATACTTGGGGCGATTAGTGACAGTAAATCCAAGGGCCAACGTTATTTCCATTATGTTCCGCTGGATGACGGGTTATGTGTTATTTTATATAAGTGCTATGTATGTATAGTATGTTAGAATTACTCCTAGATTAGATATATGTTAGAATTACTCCTAGATTAGGATTTTTTGTTGGATAAATTAAACAACGACTTTGTGTTGTACAGTAGTGCAGACTTTTGTATTCTGTATATACTTTATTAAAACCAAACTACCAAGACAATCCAAACAAAATGGCAAATGCAGTAAATTAAAATGAAAAAGCAGGCTAAACCTTCTAGACTGAGCTTCAACTTGTAGCTCTAGTTGCAAAATGATGTGACGCATAAACTTGTTATCCAGACCAGATTGTAACTTTGAGATTGGACATTTTCAAGGACAAAGTGTCAGTCAAAGTATCAGGGGGTTTCCGTAAAACTCAAGACCCCCAAGCGGTTGCCTGTCCTCTAACTACAGAATGTCTCTGGTTAGCATCTTCTGTCCAACTTTGAGAATTCCTTCAGCTGTTCTAGAAAAAGCAAACTAGCTTCGTTTCAATGAACGCTAGAAGAATAAATTTATTGTTAGTGGTGATGTAGCATGTAGTGTATAATCTGTAAAACGCTGCATTGCACCATAGAGCATTATTAAAACCAACAAGCAGCGCTCGGATTTTAAGATGCCATTGTTGTTGGCGTGTGGTTTGGCAGGAGATCTTGCATGCTTTATGAAATCCTGCCATAAATTAAATGCCTATTGTGGAATGTCTTGCTGAGGTGATGAAGTGATCTGCCAGTGTTGGCAGTAAGGTAAGAAAAAAAAAGAAAAGGAAATCGAACGGAAAGCCATCCTGATATACAGCTTGTTATATATCTTTTCCAAACATCAGTCATGTTGGTTCACTATTTGGTTGTTTGGGTGTTTACTGGACTCACTAAGACGATGACAGGACACCGTTATGCTCTGTTCCTGAGACACCACTACATTTTGTGACAACGTTGACGGCTCAGCGGTACTTAGTCATTTTGTTTCCATGTCAAGGCCAAGGTCAACATCTGCTACATGCTGAGGGTTTCTGAAAAGACAAAGAAGGTCAAAAAAGGGACCTGGAGAGTGGAGCAGAGCAAATCCAGTTAGTTCCAGTGGAACCGTCATGCCTTGTGAATAGACCAGTGAACTACTCTGTTTAATCCTTCATTCTAGGGCTTTTATATTTTGGGTAATCTTGTGAGCAGCCGACATCGACATGACTTTTATGAGTTGGACGACTGCTTGTGGGACATCAGGGCCACCATTCTGCGTTACTGTAGACTCATGATCTTTTCTTCTTTGTTTAGTTCTTTATATGGTGTGGGAAATATAAATAAGTGACAGATTTTATGTTATTATGATTAGTTTATAATTTTTTTTCTTTTTTAATTAAATGTGTGAAATTGAAAAAAATTATGGTATCACGCATAGAACCTTTAATCGAGTTTTTGTTAAATAGTTTATACACTCTTGCACGTAGACATGTGAAACCACATTTAGATCTCATTGAGCTGAACAAATTTTGTCATGTGTGTCACGGACTCTACTCAACAGGAAGTCAGTTATTTTGTGTTGCTTGCAAGATGCACCCAATGCATTTTTATATAATCCTCCTAGGGAATTTATACAATTGCTACCAAATCTGGCCAACATCATCTCAAGACATTGAGGATGCAAAGTTGCAAAGGGATTTTTGATATCTCAAACGGTTCACCCGTGGCGGGGTCTTAAACTTACAGCGAAAAGTGGCTAATAACTTCCTTGGTTATATGAGAGCAGGTTACGACGCTGCCTACGATGTGTTGTGGTCGGTGAGAAACACCTGTGACACGCTTACTGTATGAGGTACTGCTACATCGCATTATGAGACAGTATGATTGCACTATGAGACACATTTTAAATGAGCCTATTGTCTTTCTGGTGCGCCTGGGCGGTGATAGCGCAGGTTTTGTTCTTCATATGTTGTGAGAAATAGAATTGTGATATAAATTTTTCTGTAATAATAATCAGTTTTTTTTTATTTTTTTTATTTTGTGAAATTGAAAAATAATGCTACCAAAGATATACAATGGAACAGATTCAAGAAATGAATTTACGCCTGGCAAAATGTCACTAGAAAACATCTAAGAACCAAAACAATAGGGTGAATTTTATGAATCATAAATAATGCAAAACAATGGTATTTATTAAATATGGGTTTAATATTGTAAACAAAAGGTACTACAGATTTACCATAACTTAATTAATTAATTGTTATGAGTGTATAATTCAGGGAAAAGTTTAGTTTGAAACGTAATGAGCTCCAAAGCAGCACGTGAGGCGTCATTTTAACCGTGAACTAGAGCTCCAAAGTCGGCTAAACTGGCCACCTTCTGTGATTTGATTTCCCAATTTCATTTCTAAGTCATTTGCAAGCTTCTGAAGAGCTCATTTTGCATTATAATGTTTTTTAAATCATGTAACCTATAATGGCGACACGGTGGTGTAGTGGTTAGCACTGTTGCCTAGCACTTCTAGGGTCCGGGTTCGATTCCCATCTCTCTGTGCATGGAGTTTGCATGCTTTTCCCCTTGCTTGGTGGGTTTCCTCCAGGTATTCCGGCCCCCCCCCCCCCCCCCCACAGTCCCCGCAACCCTGGATACAGGATATACAGCGGTATAGAATTGCGATCATGTGACCCAGAACAGACTGGAACTCCTGGTGTGCAACCCGTGTCCCTACATTACATACGCACAATGCTGATTGCCATGATGTAAATCTGACCTTCCCATAATGCACAGCGTGTATCTTATAAAAACAGATGATTTACGGGGACACGTCTGGTACACGATCTACAAACTCTAAGAGTAGAACTCCACAGATTTATAAACATCCTGCAAGTTGATGTGGTGCGACGTTTGTTTTGTTTTGTTTACGTTTATGGAAGGAGTCTCCAGTGTCGGCTCTTTGCTCCAGTCAGTAAGATTTTCCCAGGAAAGTCTCGTGTTTATGCTCTCTGGTTCTTTAGTTCTACTTCATTTGATTATTAACTTCATGAGAGAAAAACAAAACAAAGATGCTGCTGATGTTAAAAAGCGTAGGATTTGGTAAATCGCTGCGTTTTAAGAGAACTAAACACTTCAGGATGTGTGATTTATATTTAAGAATTATTTTTCCATAAGGGCACAACCTGAAGAGTGTTTTTCTCTTGTCTGATAAACATCAATTAGCTATCTGTTTAATAATTAATTGATAAACTGTGAAATACAAGCAAGAAATATAACTGATGCCTTTGAAGTGTTTAAAAATTTAAATATAATCAGCTATTTGTGGTTTCTGGTGAAAAATTTACCCGTTTTAACACTTTTTAGCTTAAAAAATGTATGAAGTGCCCGCCTTAATCCATAATTTATACATCATTCATCGGCAACATAAATTCATGCAGACTGTAATCCAGACATGTAGCGGTTGATGTTCGAGGCCGACAAAGAGAAAACTGTCCTGATGCGCTCTTGAAATTTCACGACGTCCTTTAGTAAATATTTACGAAGCGCCGTTTCTAAGACCTGAGACGCGCTCCGGTGCCGCGAGACGACTGTGTGTGTGTGTGTGTGTGTGTGTGTGTGTGTGTGTGTGTGTGGAGGGGAGGAAAGGGATATGTGGAAGCATATAGATGGGAGAATGTGTGTGTGTGTGTGTGGTGATGGAGATAAGCAGCCTGGAGGTCAGAGGTGAAACAGCATGTCTTGTGTCTGGCTGATGAACACAGAGCTGCGCGGCTCCTGATAGCGCGCTGAACTGTCTGTGCTTTAACATTACACGTGTTCCAGATTGTCATGGAAAACCTGGTTTGTGACACATCAGTGCTTTTCTCTCTGTGTAGAAGCCGAAAGGCAGGATTATCTGTTGTGTGTGTGGCTTCTTTTGTATCACACACCCACACCCACACACACACACCCACACACACACACACACACACACACACACGGCAGACGGTGCATGAATTCAACATGAAGCAGAAGGCATCAGCAGTGGCTGGTTTGCATAAGTAGCCTTTGGGTCACTGAACACACACACACACACACACACACACACACACACACACACACACACACACACACACACACACACACAAACACCACAAACGAATGAAAACAGATCACATGAACGCATGCTGTTGGGCTGTCAGTAGCCACCTGAACGGAACGACAAGCAGTAGGGAAGGTAACGCAACATGGTGTGGAGGAAAGAAGACAAATAAAAGCAGAGAAAAGAAGACGCGAAAAGGAAGGGAAGGAAAAAATATAGAAAAGGGACTGGAGAGACAACATGAGGATATGAAACAGCAGAATGAGAAAAGGAAGGGATAAGAAACATGAAGGGGGAAAAGGAAACATGGGGGAAGAGGAACATGAGGAGATGGAAGAAATGTGGAAAAGGCTAAAATAATGGAATAGATATGAGACGTATAAAGAATATTACAGAAGGAAAAAAGACAAAGGACCGAAAAGGAACTGGGGACATAAAGAATACACAGAAACAGCGAGAAAATAGAAAAATACAAAGTAGTGTTGAAAGAAACCGAAAGAAAGAGAAGGGGAAGATGTGAAGGCCCCGTAAAAAAGAGAATTAAAGCAAAGGAAAGGTAAAGACGGCACATGGAGAAATGTAAAAGAACATCAGTGTAATGAAAATGAAATTGGGAGTGAATATATAGACGTGAGGAAAAGGGAAATGTGAAGAGATGTAGTGTAAAGAGAGAGGAGCAGAAATGATGATGAGAAGGAGAAAAAGGAAACGAGTGTGAGGAAGTGAAAGTGAAAAGGTGGAATTAAAGATATAAAGAGAGAGGGGGGGGAGGGGAGGGGGAGAGGAGGCGGGGGGGGGGGGGAGACCAGGAAGACCCCTATTTTTATCCTGCCGCCCCTCCCCCGCTCCTCCCCCGCTCCTCTCCTTTATAGAAATCCATCATCTCTCTCCGAGTGGAACATCAGTCAGATACACACACACACACACACACACACACACACGCTCCCGCGAGGTCCCAGGGTAGTCGGGAAGGGCTCGGTGTGTGCGTGTGCATGCGTGTGTGTGTGTGAGTGCTAATTATGGTAACACATATATAATACATCCATGGATGTTTTTACACACTTCACATGGACCAGGTTTCATCATTAAATGTAAAAAACCTCCAGTCACGTCTACGGAACCTAATTATCTGTAGAATGAGAAAAGTGTCAGTGCTGAGTGAAGAGTGACAGAGGAGTGTGTGTGGCAGCCACGTGTGAAATACGTGTGTGTGACACGCCGAGTGTGTGTGTGTGTTGATGTGTGATGCTCAATATTAATGAACTTGGAAAAGAGCCGCGAGGTACCGTTTGTGTGTGTGTGTGTGTGTGTGTGTGTGTGTGTGTGTGTGTGTGTGTGTGTGTGTGTGTGTGCGCGCGTGCGTGTGTATGCAGGTCTCCTTGTTTCTGTTGTTTGGCTGTACATGAACACACGTTCTTCTGCTCTACAGAAACACTCCTGTTGCCCTCTAGAGCCCTTCAGAGTGTGTATTTCCGTGTGTGTGTGTGTGTGTGTGTGTGTGTGTGTGTGTGTGTGTGTGTGTGTGTGTGTGTTCAGTGCTCTGAGAGTTATGCTTCACTTTGAAACAGAGGAAAAGATTCACACACACTGAATGATACATGCTGGCATAATTAGTTTTACTACACACACACATAGTCAGCTCTGGAATTATTGGCACCCTTCAATATCAATTCGAATTTACCACACCTCTAACAAAACCATGTTTCTATTAATAAATTGTGTTAAATTTTTATAACATTTATAAGGGACAGGATCTCCAAGTATCACCTGATATGATATTATCACAATAACCAGTTACCGAGTCGTACTTTTTTTCGTACTGCGACTCTGTAAGTATCACAATTTTATAACTATCCCAATTCTATATATATTTTTTAACTTTTATTATATTTCTAATCTAAACTATGAAAATAATTTGTTGCTGCTACTGCCTGCCAATGTGTGAGTAGTTTAGAGCACCCCCTGTAGGATCATAGAGGAATGGCACAATTTTGCTGCATCAAACACAAACTTATTTTCATTTTAAAGTTCATTCAAACTTTTGGGATATAAATTTGAGAGCCATCTACAGTGAGACCTCAGCATACGATCTTATGAATTTTTTCCTAAAGGACTGAAATTTTGCCAAAAAATTGTCTGGACATACAAAGCATTTTCCGCATGCGAGCGAACAAACTGAGCGGAACCCAATGCCGGCTGAGTCGGACGTACGTCCTGGAGCTGTTCAAATCCTGTGTCCATTAGTTTTTTTTGTGTGTGTGTTTTTGTGTATATATTTCGTGCAAGATTTAGTGAAGACGTAGCGCCATGCATCCCAAGAATGTTATCAAGGACGGTAGGAAGAAGAAAATGCAGCCACATTCAGTTTGGTTATGAATGTGTTTTGTGAACTTATTTCAGTGATATTTTTTTTGTTGTTTTCAAAAATCACGTATAACTGTTTTTTTTCTCCAAAGTACAAATTTGTACATACATGCTGCTCACATATTACTGTAGCCCAGTTTGTGCTAAAAACAGTGTAGTTAGCCTTTAGACATTTATATGTTCATAAGTAACTGAAAAATCTACAAATGTCAAGACATGTCAAAACTTCTTCAGGGCCCCAAAACACCCTCAGACTCCTAAGGGTTAAAGCAGCCGGTGCCGAGAGGAATCATAAATTATATTAAGTGAAGATTTTACTTCATTTACATGTCTTTGATTGTTTTTATATGCAAAAATATGATTATAGTGTTGGAACTTGGTAACATTAGTTATATTTTTGTGTGGCTGGAACGGATTATCTGCATTTACATTAATTCCTATGGGAAAACGCGTTTCACAATACGAAATTTCACCTTAATAAACTCGCCTGCGGAGTGGATTAAATTTCCAGTGTAATAATGTATTGCTATTTAAACAGTATTACGCATCGATCAGGATGTTTAAAACAGTCATCTGGAATGGAAGTGTTGAACAAAGAAGATAAAAAAGATACCAAAAATGACAGGTTTCAATTTTATCCATAACCTTGAGCTGTTTGAACGGGTTGTAAGATAAAAATCCCCTCCTTTGTTCCGTCCACACAAAGCCTCTCTCTCTCTCTCTCTCTCTCTCTCTCTCTCTCTCGCTCTCTCTCTCTCTCTCGCTCTCTCTCTCTCTCTCTCGCTCTCTCTCCTCTCTCTCTCTCTCTCGCGCTCTCTCTCTCTCGCGCTCTCTCTCTCTCTCTCTCTCGCTCTTTCTCTCTCTTTCTCCTGGCACGGTCAGATGAGAACCAGATCAAACAGTTAAAACATGTTGAGCGAATAAAAATATATACAATACCCGGCTAAAAAAATACAAAAAAAGCTTTGAAACGGAGTGAGAAACATGATGGTGGATTATTGAGTGCTTCAGATCTTCCCTCTTGTGAAGCTCGATCTGATCATCAACTCTGTGAAGGACCAGGATGTTTCAGACAAAACAGAGAAACCTCAGGAGAGGACGTGATGTGGTCAAGTCTGTTAGGCGTGGACTTAAGATCACTCCCACGTACAGTAAGCGTATGCACGAACTCGTGATCGTGAGTAAGCTCATTGTGAAGAGCTCGCATGACGCCTACTGTACTGTCTATGCAGCGAGATAATCTGCATTAAAAAAAAAAAACACTAGACAAGTGCAAACTTGACGAAGTTTTATAATTTATATAGCATTAAGGACGAACCTTAAAGGAAAAATTGATTTAGGGAAGTATCACAGTTTGTGTTGATTAACATACCAGTCCAAAATCGCTTATTTAAAAAAAAAAAAAAGTTTATTTACTGAATTGAATTTGAAACTATTGCAGATCCTATATAATCCTACAGCTGGCGCTAACTGTTAGCTCTAAGTGCTAAGTTTGTTTAGTTTTGTAAGAAAAAAAAAAATATATATATAAATTCTGGATTTTTACAAGATTCTGACGTTTACAGAATCGCAATGCAAATCGAATCAGCACCTGAGTATCGTGATAATATTGTATCGTGTGATCCCTGGCGATTCCCCTCTATGATAAATATCTGTTGATATTCCGATATATTGCGGTTGTATTTGCGACATTGTCCCGGGTTCGTCCCTTCAGCGTGATCACAGAGCCGTTTTATCGAAGTCATTCACACTTTCATAAACACTGTTGTTCTGATTCTGTGGACGACATCACAGTTTAAATTACAACTACTGTATACGACCGTGTGTATGATGACATCATGCGACATTCGGGTTCCTGTCAGCATGTTTCTCAAACTACTAGAATGTAAAAAACATTTTGTTAATATAAAACATCTCCCGAAATACTGAAGAACAAACGTGACGCAATGCACGTGTTATTCATAGTCACTGAATATATACATTAAGCTCGGTTTCACAGAGTGTGTGTGTGTGTGTGTGTGTTTTTTGAATAAGCCCTGAATAATTTGTGTTTAATGTGTGTGTGTGTGGATGGATCTTTGGATCTATGTGTGTGTATATATTAAAGTGTTTCTTCAGAATAAGCACTGATTTGTGATTTGTGCTTAATTTGTATGTGGGGGTCTGAGTGGGTGTGTGTGTGCGGGTGTGTGTGTGGGTGTGTGTACGTGTGTGTGTATGTTAGATTGTTCCCTCAGAATACGCACGGAGTGATTTGTGCTTAATGTGTGTGTGGGGGTGTGTGCATGTGTGTGCATGTATATATATGTGTGTGTGTGTGTGTGTGTGTGTGTGTGTGTGTGTGTGTGTGTGCAGACCACACAAAGAAAGGTCTGGTGATTTATGTGTGTTGTGTGGTTGTCCCTGCAGGCTCGAGCTCCGTGCCGAGACGCTGCACCGTTTCACTCATTCATCCCCTTTTCCCTCTCTTATGATTCCCACTGACAGCCTGGCCGCATCCCAAGAGAGAGAGAGAGGAATAGAGAACAAAGCCTTTTGCTTTCTCTTTTTAAAGTGCAAATTCTGCGCAGGAAAATGTTAGTTTATTTTATTAAAGAAATTGTTTTTTTTTTTTTTAGGGACGGCACGTTGCTTCCTTTTTTTTTTTGTTTCGATCCCAGATTATATGCTGATAATAATATCCAACTGAACTGTAATAAAACGAGCTTTACAATTATTGTTTTTCTATCTGAAGCGCTTAAAACGAGTGCAAGGATACCTAGTAACAAAACATCACTTTATTACAGAAGATTACATGTATTCCATTTCCCTCCGGAGATCCGTCTCCGCCCACAAACCGGCAGCACATACAGTACAGCAGTATCATGGCATGTCGGACAGTTGAATGTGAATGTTGCCTAATGAGCCGCTCCGTGCCCAGGTGGATGTTGGCTTGGCCAGCTGAAGGGATGCACTGTACGCCAACCCGCGTGTGGAGGCTCACGGATCGGCCGGACCGCAGACTGAGACTGAGGAGACTCGGAGTGAGTGAGAGCGAGAAGGAGATTTGGAATGAAGGACAGTCATGTCTGATTTGGATGCATCAGCTCAGTGGACTCAGGAGAACCGATTCTCCACACCTCTTCACTGAGCTCTAATGGATGCCTCAGCCTCTCACTCCCACTGCCTTCTGGCTGGAAATCATCCGCCTGTCATTCAAATGCTTACTTTTGAATGCTTAAAAAAAAAAAAAAAAATTATATATATTTATTTATTTTGCAAACCCTGCGCAGGCTCGAGGGACGCTCCAGGATCTCCATAACAGATTTTCGTAAACTATGTAAACAGATCATTTTGCTTACTTTCAGAGCGAGGGTGTACACATTCGGGCGACTGCTTTCTCCATTTGAAAATAAATAAATAACAGAAATTGGGCCAGATAAGATATGAATTCCAAAAGCGGGATTAGCCGAGCACGGTGGGAAATCACACATTCTTCCAGAGCAGCTTGGACTTGATGATTTTATTACCGTCTTTTCATTTGCAGCCAAGGTGAAGAATTTGGCAGGATCAGAGTTACCGCTGCAGGTGGAGCGTAATTGAATATGGGATCTTCAGGAAAAAACTGAATAAAATACCCTGAAGTGCGAATTGTGGGCCTTTTTCTCATCCAAAAAGAAAAGACTCTTCATTCTCCGTTCACTTTTACAGATGGCACAGTCACACTTTTTCATTTCAGCACTGATCCCTTAGGGGCCGCTGATATTTATTCCTTTTAAAAAAAAATAATAATAATATTAAGCTTTAGCATGTACAGTACTGTGCAAGCGTGCCAGGCCTGATTTCTTCATATGTTGCTTCCGAAGCTCCAGACTTTCTTGGATTTATCAATGTAGTCTTGCCGAATAGATCTCCAGGCTTCCTGAAGGACGTCTCTCGTTATTTACAGTCCAGTCCCTGTACCCGAGCGGTTTCAGACGAATGAGATTTGTTTGTTGAAACACACAGTGACCTATGAATCATTCAAGCGTAAAGAAATCATCAATCTGGAAGCCTGACCCAGTGAGAAACAGGTGCAGATGATGACAAATGATGATCAGGAGGTGATTAGTTTACTGCTGATGCTGAACACTGAGTGACGGGAGCAGACGAGAGGGGAAATGAGGTCGCTGCTGAGGTTGGTACGTTATATTTTATTATTGTATCTTTAGGCACGTCGCAGCCTGTTGCAGTAAAACATTTGTTCGGGCATTTGTTTGGTTTGTACTTCATCCTGGGATCACACACACCTGCTTCTCGTCTGCGTGCTTTGCTACGATACACATCAGTCTTTTATGATCTCTTAAGCAAAACACTACCGATGTTCTTGTAGATTCTTTCACACAATACTGTTTCTGCTGAAGTTCAAAGCTTCTGACTGATGAAAGAATGTTTTAACCTGGTACATTTTACAAATGCTACTATTACTACTACCATTACTACCATTCTATACTACTACTACTAATAATAATAATGATAATATTAATAGATGACTTATCTAGTGGCATATTGCATCTTCACAAATATCCTAAAATTATTTTTAAAAAATGTTTAGATTTCGTTTGTTCAGTAAGAAATAAACCACTTCAGGGTGTGGAGTAATAATAATAGTAATAATAATAATAATAATAATAATAATAATATGTGTTTACTATTACCACTCTAGAGACATTTATACAATGATTTATTTGCTCACAATAGTTTCTGAATTGATTAAAAATATGCTTCACCTATTCACAGTTAAATTTAATAAAGATAAGGAGGAAAATCCACTGAAAATGTCTGTTCTGTATCGCTGTCCTGATGGTGAATAATCCTCAACAAAACAAGAGTTCACAGTCCAGTACAGTGGAAAACAGCTCAAAATGGAGAGAAAACAGAGACAACATGGCGTCCAGGATTCCCCTCGCGATTTAAAGGCTCAGAGAACATTTCACAGTGAGATTAATTTCCTTAGGCACGAGTACGATCATTGACCACAGAGTGGAAAGGGGACAGAGATGTCAAAGGCGTATAAGAATCACTTTGTCCTACTTGAGAACAAATCCGACTTACAGACGCAGTCCCAGAGCGGAGTTTGTTCATAAGTAGGGGACTACATGTAATACCAATAATATCAGGTGATCCCTGGTGATTCCAACCCTTAATATTTAATATCGTACTTCCTCGATGGACTAGTGTCTAGCCGGGGTCTAATTCCTGGTTAGGGAACACACACTCGTGAGTGGTTGCCACTGAGTGGTTGCACGGGTTAGTTCGCTCCTAGTCCTAGTTCCAGTCCCAAGCCTAAATAGATTGGGGAGGGATCATCAGAGAGGACATCCAGAACAAAACTTGTGCTACGTTAAATTTGATCTGCTGTCACCAGCTAAGTGTGAAAATAAAGCAAAATAAATAAATAAAAATGTTGTAGACAAAACAAGATTTTTAATGATGAGTACAAATGGATGCGACAGCTTTGCCTCAAAGCGCTCGACGTCTTTTATTCATATTCTGCTTATTGTTAGGTTTAGTTTATGCGAAGCATGAATTATGAAGTTAAATCTCTGGTTCGCAGGTGCACTAACAGACACTAGTACAGCGTTCCCTTCCACAGACGGGGTGATTGGTAAGTAAACCTCCCGTGTTGCAGATTCCCCCTCTGACGAGCCGGGTGTATGGATTGCTTCATGACTGTCTACACTTTGATTAGTGATTTATAGCGCAGAGGTGTGAAATGTGGGCAGAACAGCACCCGTAGTGGGAAGGGGAAATTATCTGCGCAAATTAAGATCTCTATGCATACTAAGTGGCAAATTAGAGGCTGTGATTGATGGGAGTTGCTCATTTCCTATGTTGGTTAAATTGCTTTTTACAGATGTCTAATATAGACTGGGATTAAAGACGAAGAGCTGCGGAGGACCCGGTCGTTTTTAATAAGAGCTCTGCCAGTAACAGGACACGACCAGAATTCAGTCCAGATGTTTGACTTTAATGACTTTTTACTAGAATGATTCATTTCATACTGTACATGCTAAAAGCGGTTTTATTAATGTCAGCTCATCTGATTTTAATTCTTTTCATAAAAAAAAAAATATATTGCTTTGTGTTTTTACTTCAGGAATAGTGAGACACATTTAAATACTGTGCATAGGAAAGGTGTTCGGTTAACCAGTCACTAGAATAAGAGTCATTACACTGTTTCAGCTAAAGTTGGACAAAAGCGAAATAATCGCTGGAGCAAAATATTACAAGCCCTGTCTGGTTTTATAACACACTCGAAAGAAAAATGATGAGGTTTATGAAAAAAAATAAATAAATAAAAAGCATTTTAACATCAACTAATCAGCTCATTTCTGCCACATAAAGTTTGCGTAATTGCATCTTACGTTCTCAGTCCAACATTATTTCTAAGAAGTCTTACTTTCTCATCGTTCTGACTTTTTTTCTCCTTCTTCTGACTTTTTCCTCATAATTTTGACTTTTTTTCCTCATAATTATTTTTTTTCCTCATAATTGTGACATTTTCCTTATAATTTTGACTTTTTTTTTCCTCATAATTAAATTTTTTTTCTCATACATTTGACTTTTTTTTTTCTTCTTCACTTTTTTCCTCATAATTTAGATTTTTTTCTCATAAATTTGACTTTTTCTTTATAATTTGCACTTTATTACTTGCCGGGAGATGTTGCCAAATGATATCTCGATGTTATCTATACTTGTTATTTTTAACAATAAAATTGAATTGAATTGGATTGAATTAATTTTCTCATAATTTCTAATTTTGTTCATCATAATTTTGACCTTTTTTTCTTCTTCACTTTTTTCCTCATAATTTTGAATTTTTCCTCATAATTGTGACTTTTTCCTCATAATTTTGACCTTTTTTCCTCATAATTATTTTTTTTTCCTCATAATTGTGACATTTTCCTCATAATTTAGACTTTTTTCCTCATAATTTAATTTTTTTCTTATAAATTTGACTTTTTCCTCATAATTTTTTCATCATAATTTTGACCTTTTTTTCTTCTTCTTCACTTTTTTCCTCATAATTTTGACTTTTTCTTCATAATTCTGACTCTTTTTTTTTTCACTCTTTTTTCCTCTCACAATTCTGACTTTTTTCTCCGATGTTTCATTTGTATCTAGTCAGGCAGCATCTCCTCCTCTGCAGTCTGTTAGCCAGAAGTCTTTACACGCTGAAAATGAAAATGGGTGCGATGTCATGGAGGAGTCTTTTAGGTGCATTTTCACAAACCGTGCCGTCTTGTAGTTAATGGAAGAAATGCACGGTATTAAAGTTAAGCCTCTGATCCCTGGAGAGACTCTGTCTAGCATTCAGCCCTGGCAGAGACCAAACAAACAGGTGATGCAGAGATTTCCTCATTCATACACCAGCCGATGAACCCTCAGGCCGGCTCCGTGGTACGCTGAAATGTCGGATGGCAAGACGAATTACTGACCGAGAAACTGTCCGCCTGAGTACCGTAAAGAGAAAAAAGGTTCGAGTTGAGCAGATATTTTAGTAATGGGCCTCCATTCACTGCACATTTTTAAATTCCTGAACAACTTTATCAACTAAGCAATAAATTGGTGCAGAGTGCAGAGACGAATGTGTCTCGTGTACCCGAGTTAATCTTGATCTGAGATAAAAAATTGTGGAAGTGGTGCTGAATGAGTGCATGCGAACGGAGAACCTGAAACAGCATTACAAGAACAGGTTTGATGTTCAGCGATGAAATAAGACTTGTGTACAATCTTCACATTTTCCATCACTGCTTTCAAAAAGTTCTCATGAATAACATGCGCTTAATGCAATCCTGCGTGTAACACCAAGCACAAAGTGTAGCTGCTGTCACTTTGCTGGAACGACCCAGGATTCCCAATGCTAATGTCTTTTTTTTTTTTCTTTTTCTTTGATGCTCGACACGCAGCCTGTGAGAGGCATAAAACCTGAAGTGAAAAACCTGTCAGCGACGTAATGCTTACTTTGTGCTCACGGGGAATCAGCAGAGAGAGAGAGAGCGAGAGAGACGCACACAAACAGCTCATTAAAAGAGAGGCGTCAGGTGAGCCACGTTAATTAGTCCCCCACACAAATCCCTCCTGTTGCTAAGCCACGCCCCCTCTGCCACGCCCCCTCTGCGCGACACAGTTCTGATCTATGAGGTTTTCAGGTTAAGCTGTATTTAATTTGAATGTTTTAGGATTACCTTTACACCCTGACATACAGACCCAACAGTCATGTTCCGTACCTACTGTAGCTTCCGTCTCGACCGTAACTCCAGCACCGCGTGCAGCTTCTGCCTTCACTCCCATTACATCATAGTGTCACGATCAATCAGACATTAGTTGGGGATCAATCGCGCGCACTAATCGTCTGGCGAAATTGCATCAGATACAAGCATCGGGATCAAACGGGAGACTAGTCGATATTGAACCGCGTGATAGATGAAGCTCACATCGCTTTCTTCTTCCTTCCTTGTAATCAGTTAATGAATTCCGCCCATCTTTGACAGTATCGATCAATTAACTGAAATGCACTCAATAATTACTTTCCTCACATCATTTTTCTCAAGAAATAATGGAAGGTATGTTCGCGTTTGTGCCTCGCTCATTAATCTTTCCCACAGTGCCCTCTCTCTCTTTTTTTTCCTTCTCGCTTTTCCTCCATGTGGCCGCTACTCCACCCCCCCCCCCCCCCCCCCCCCCCCCACCCCTCTCTCTCTCTAGCTCCCCCGGTGATGCCGCAAGCTGCTCAGGTGTCAGCGGTCAGCAGTAATTCACTTTCATCGTGCAATTCCTCATTACGAGCACGCTCGTTTTTCTCCTGTCTCCACGCCGGATCTTCTCAGGGGAGTCTGAATCTCGCGGCTTATGCTAACACGGCGCTGCATCCCGCGTTCCGTGGTGCTGCGATCCCCGTGTTTCTGTTAAATGATGGATGGCCGAGTAGAGAATTCTGCGACAGATGCGATGCAAAAAACGCATCTGTCATGCTATCTGTTGGTGTCGGTCCGTCTCTGTCTGTAGATCTGTCTGTCTGCCTGTATATTTCTGTCTGCCTCTGTGGCCAAAAGTATTAAGATGACATATGCCACGTATTATATTTCTCCCTGCGCACATAACAGGTGATGTCGCTAATTAGTTCTCTCTACTGTCTGGCGGAAGAGTCGCGCTAATTAGAATCGGCCGGTTTAGTTAATGCATGGAACAAATACTGTATGTGGCAGGACTTTTACTTTCCGAAGCCAGTGTGTCCATCTCCAAGTTAGTGGCAAATTTCTGGAATGCGATCAAGCAGGCATGGATTGAGAGAGCGACACTAGAGTACCGCAGACGTCTTTCTCCAGCAGGTTTAGAAGAATAAAGGATTTCATACTAAATAGTGAGTGTTATAAAGTGATTGCAATTTCAATGCATAAAATAACAAATTATTCTTATTATCTTGATTGTCATTTAAAAAAAAAAAAAAGGAAACATAGAATTTCACCATATATCTGTCTGTCTGTTTATCTTTTTACCTCTCCGTGGCTCTCTCTATAATCCCAGATATCTGTCTGTCTTTGCAGATCTGTCTGTCTGTCTATAGACGTGTCTACCTGTCTGTCACAGCTATCTATTTTTCTGTATACGTCATGTCAAGTGGGCTTTTATTGTCATTTCAACCATATATAGTTCAGTACACAGTACAGTGAAGCAAAACGGTGTTCCTCCAGGACCAAGGTGCTACATACTGTACAAGTAACATAAATTAACAGAAACTAACTGGGACACATAATTAGCTGAATAACCGAATTGACACCATAAATTAACAAAAACTATTCCAAGTACTATACAAAGGATATTCAAGAGCGAAAGAACATCACTGGAAGATGACGAGAGATCAGGAAGACCTTAAACGAGCTCAACCCCTGAAAACGTCGAAACCATTCGTCAACTTGTACATGATTATTGTCGAAGAACGATCCACAACAATGCTGCGGTTTGTCGGTGTGCCGTACGGAACAGTCCAGTCGGTCCTCACGTGCGATTTGAACATGCGCCGTGTTGCTGCCGAGTTCGTCCCCAAGCTGCTGACCCAGGAGCAGAAGCAACATCGCGTCAAAGTCTGCCAAGATCTCCGTCAGCGTGCCGTGGACGATCCGTCCTTCATGTTGAGGATCATTACCGGCAATGAAACTTGGTGTACGGGTACGACGCTGAGACGAAGCAACAGTCTTCACAGTGGAAGAACCCGTCACCTCCATGACCGAAAAAAGGCGAGGCAGGTCCGCAGCTCATCCAAGCGCATGGACAACATTCGCGTCATTGTGCATCGAGAATACGTCCACTGGGGACAGAACATCAATAGCAAATTTCACTTCCAGGTTTTAAGCCGTCTGAGGGAGGACGTATGGGGAAAGCGGTGCGCAAATCTTAAAACTTTTTGCTGCCCCCTTGTATCTCTGTCTGTCTTATCTGTCTGCCTGTCTGTCTGCATTTCTGTCTCTAAATCTCCCTGTCTATAGATCCGGCAGTCTGTCTGTCTGTCTGTCTGTAGAGTTGTCTGTCTGACTATAGATCTGCGTTTGTCTATATATCTATATAATGGATCTGTCTCTCTGTAAACCTCTGTGTCTGTGAGTGTGTGTGTGAGAGAGAGAGAGCGAGGACTGGGATGTGTAGAGTAAAAGGTTGTCGTAAACGCAGTTTCAGCTCTGTGTTTGTTCGAGTCTGTCTGAGTATGTGAGAGTCAGAGTTCGACTGCATGGCTGACTTTTTGTTCACGTTACACAGACGATCTCTCCTGCCTGCCGCTGAAACTCAGCATATTACTCAGATAAAGGTGAAGTTTGTTCTAGTAAAGCAGCGTCATGTCTGGAAGACTGTCTCTGTCGAAATCTCGGAGGAAATCCTCAGGCCCTTATGTACGTAAGGATTAGGAACGTTATTACCTTCTCGCCATGTGGAAGCTAATATTGTGTGAATAATGCAGCCGGATATGGAGATATGGGGTAATAAAACAGAGAAGGGTGGAACACGCGCCCCGCCGCGTAAACACCGGCTTAAGTAGACTAACGCAGGACGGACGGACCGGCCGCCAGTGTGACATCGGATGTCCATCAAGAAAGTGTGTGAGGGTGGGATTTAGCCGTCTGTCTGTTAGACCGTACTGTTTAGCAGTTTGACAGCACGGTTGCGTAGTGATTAGCGCTGCCGCCTCACACCTCCAGGTGTTCGGGTTTGCTCCCACAGTCTAAAGACATGCAGATTAGGCTATTTAGCGTTCCTGTAGTGTGTGAATGAGCTATGAATGATGACCGGAGGTTCTACCACTGTCGTAAAATAGGAATTGATACAATGGTCACCATTGGCCTTCATGGTCCCTTGATTGACTACAGACGTTCCTAGATGGATGGATTTAGTAGTTTAGTGCACAGGCTCAGATTTAGTGTCTAACCATCAACGACGCATACTTACACTAGTTAAAGAGTTTGTAGAAATAGTTAAAAGGTTGAAGCTAAAATATTCTGATCAGCTTTAATGTAATCAGTGATCACGTCATTATTACTGGTAAACTAGTTTTAAACTTCCCGCAGGAAGAATAAACATTAATCTGTCCATTCATCTTAAAAGGTTCAGTTTCCATAAGCCATGCTGTGTCGCGGTTTCATTAGGATTTGGGCACTTTGTAGGGACATTAGAGACGTTTCTGTGTCATCCGCATACGCTGTGTATACACGGTAAACTATGGCTTTAATTGGCTTGGTTGAGTGACGCACATAGCCACACCCACTCTGAGGGGGAAAAAAAGCGCTAAATTAGGAAAAAAGACTGCTGTGACGTAATCTGGCTCATAACTGCTCGTGACGTATCTGTTACTCGACATTTTGATTTAACTTCAGGCAAATACGGCGCCTAAATACTGTACTGCAAAGTTTCGTTAAATTCTGTCAAGACAGTTTCGCGTAATGTTGTGACAAAATCGGCAGAAAAAAGGCAGAAACATTTCTGAGACTGAGTTCTGAATAATGTACAGACAAAACCTTACTTTTATACATATATATACATATACAGGGGAAACTCGAAAAATTTGAATATCGTGCCAAAGTTAATTTATTTAAGTAATGAAACTTAAAAGGTGAAACTAATATAAGAGAGAATCATTACATGCAAAGCAAGATAAACCGTGATTTGTCATAATTGAGATGATTACGGCGTACAGCTCATGAAAACCCCAAATTAGAATATTACATGCAATCAATACAACAAGGACTGTACATAGAACAATATCGGACCTCAGAAAGGTATAAGTATGCATCTGTACTCAGTACTTGGTTTGTGCCCCTTGAAATGAGCAGTTACTGCCTCAATGCGGCGTGGCATGGAAGCTCTCAGCCTGTGGCACTGCTGAGGTGTTATGGAAGACCAGGATGCTTCAATAGCGGCCTTCAGCTCTTCTGCATTGTTCGGTCTCTCATCTTTCTCTTGGCAATGCCCCTTAGATTCTCTATGGGGTTCAGGTCAGGCGAGTTTGCTGGCCAATAAAGCACAGTAATCCCTCGGTCACTCATCCCTCATCCCTCAGCGTCCCCATAAAGATGGTCCACGGAAGGAAGCATGAAGTGCTCCAGAATCTCCTGGTAGATGGCCGCGTTGACCCTGGACTTAATGAAACACAGTGGACCAACACCAGCAGATGACATGGCTCCCCAAATCAACACAAACTGTGGAAACTTTACACTGGACTTCAAGCATCTTGTGCCTCTCCATTCTTCCTCTAGACTCTGGGTCCTTGGTTTCCGAATGAGGTGAAAAAACTCCTCAGAAAAGGGGACTTTGGACCACTGAGCAACAGACCAGTTCTGTCGGCTTGACGAGAGGAATACGATATTTGAAGCCCATGTCCAGGATCCTGTGTCTGTGTGGTGGCTCTTGATGCACTGACTCCAGCCTCCTTGTGAAAGTCCCCAACACTTCTGAATGACCTTTTCCTGACGATCCTCTCCAGGCTGCGGTCGTCCCTGCTGCTTGTGCACCTTTTTCTTCCACATAACTTTCTATTAATGTGCTTTGATACGGCACTTTGGGAACATCCAACTTCTTTCGCAATTACCTTTTGAGGCTTTTCCTCCTTATGGAGGATGTCTGATGGTTTTCTGCACAACTGTCAGGTCAGCAGTCTGGTTCAGAATATTGAACCTTTTCACAATATTCTAATTTTCTGAGATTGTGGATTTGGGGTTTTCATGAGCTTAAAAGCCATAAACATCTCAATTTTGACAAATCACGGCTTGAACTACTGTATGTTGCCTTTAAGTAGTTCAAGCCGTATTTAAGTAGTTTAGTGTGCAAGTTTGGATTTATCCATTTTAACAGATGTGCTCCACCCTTTGTATACGAGAAGTTCACAACCATTCCAGTCCTGACCGCTCACAGCTGTTCACATCAACACTAAACAAAGAATTTGACATATTTTTAGCACGAAACGTTTTTGAAGTCTGTGAGCTGCTACTATGAGTTGCTATGAATTTTCTAGTTGATGTTTCTTTTTGATTTCTTCTACACTTTACACACTTCCTGATAATCTCCCTTGGATTTTTTACAGTGTCGAGATTGTACGGGTTTGGGAGCAAATCCGGGAATGTGGGAGAGAGGATCAGGATCAGCGGCGCTGCTAGTGGGAAAAAATCGCCACTGGTTCAGTCCTCGCTATTGTTCTGAACAGCTAGCGTATGCACACACATGCACAGTCATGCAGTGTGGGTGTGTGCGATGTAGATGTTTTTGTTCTTTTCAGAATCGTCTAGAACCATAAGCTTAATAGAGACAGGAAAACAAGCATCATCAGCATTACCTTTTCTTTACTTGAAGTGGAATTATGGAACGAGTAATAATATGATCAGGTTTTGTCGTATATAGTCGTATGAAGTATTTCCACTACTGTATGCATCATGATAAATGTTATCCAGTATGCATGGAAAAAGCAGTTTTCCGTTCTTCTTTATGCAGTCGAGACAACACAAAGTCAGGGCTTAAGTGTTTAGAGAGCGGCCCTCCACAACGATTAGCTGGAGTGTAAAAGTCAGAGTGAGCTGAATGAGAAGACGAGCCCAAGGTTTAAACAGGATAAGACTGCTTTCAAAGGGATACACACACATCTCTCACACACCCACACACACACACACACATTCTGCCGTACTCGAGCATGTACCGAGCACACACACAGCCCAGCCCGGGCCAGGCCTTATCTTTGCATGTTAAGACTTTTCCCTCCAGAAGACATTTGCACTTCCTTCTTCTCCTCCTTGGTTCCATGCGATGTCGTTCCCTCGCACGTTCTCACCAGCGATTCACAACAGGACGCAGTTATTATCATTTTTTTCTTCCCTTTTATAAAGTTTGGTTTGACGCTGCTGTCTTTGTGCAGAAGGAAACCCTGCGTGTACACACACGTGCTCCTCCGCTAGCCGGTAATCCTCATACACCTTTTGTTGACAGGAATGAATGGAGAGCTTAGTGGTTATTGTGCAGCCTGGAAAGGGAAGCCGAGCGCAGTTCAGTCCAGATGAGGAACGGATGCTATTTTTGATTTTCCGTTTAAACGGAGATTAAAATCTCATGGCGAAGACTTTTCACACCTAATTAACAGTTTGACAGAGTCTGTCAGTAAGTGTTTTGTTAAAAAAAAAAAAAAAAGAAAACAGTTTGTAGTGTACTCTACACGCAGAGCCTGCTATCCGGATGTAACACTTAATCCTTAATCCATACGAAACTTAATCCGGTTATTTTTAAATATTAAAAATGATAATGTGTTCCAAATACATCCAGACGTTACAAAATAAGGTTTTCATGAAATAGTAAAATGCTGTAGAAAACACTTAAACAGCTATGGTACAATCAGCATGGATAATAATAATAATAATAATAATAATAATAAATTGTTTAGAACTTCTCACCTGAAATTTTAATTTACGAAACTGTACACATCTGCTCTTTGTGTGTGTTTTTTTTTTTTTTTGGTTTTGTTTTATATACTGTATATTTATATTCATGTGTGTATATGTGTGTGTAATATATATGGATTTTTTAAAACATTTTTTAATTATGCAATAAATTCTATTTGTCCATCTGTCTGTCAGTCCCTCTATCGATCTAATTAATAATAATTATAATAAAAATTAAATTAATTGATTAATTAAATAAATTCCATATTCAAAACTTTTACTTTTTTTGCTTCCTTTGAATTTTTTTTAAATAATGATCAAGCTCAGCTCGGCCACGTGCTGAAAATAAGAATGAAATCGACAATTTCTGTTGGGGTGTTAAAAAAAAAAACACAAAAAAACACATGGTTTCCTCTACCGCTCCGCCATCAGATAAAGTCCTGTTGTGCCTTTTATTGTACCGGATCAGTGAAAGTTCAGACATGTGGTTCTGCTCTGAGCTGTGATTAGTGAAACACGGTAACAGTCACAAACGCTTGCTGCCAAACGACACTTCCTAAACACGGTGGTTTGTTCGAACGGGGTCAGGGTTAAGGTTAAGGTCAGGGTTAAGGTCAGGGTTAAGGTCAGGGTTAAGGTCAGGGTCGGGCTCAGGATCACTGGAGGCAGCTCCTGCACTATTTTAATCACCTGCTGTTTGTAGACTTTGTTCTTCTTTAGCTCAGAAAACTTTCCATCATTTGTCTTCTATACATACACGGTATATGTGTAATGTAGAGGGGTTACCATAGCAACAGTTATATAATGGTAGCCTGTGGAGGCAAAGGCTAGTGTGTGAGCTAAATATATGAGTAACACACAGGTCGACACGGTCCTGGCCTGAGCCGGTTCCCTGCGTGTTCTCAGTGGACTGCAGGACTCGACGATGTGCCACAAATATCATCTCATATGATTCATGGAGACGCTTTTGTGATGCACAAAATAAAACATACATTCATTATGATGTATAGTTTTGCTAACGTTTTCTGCTGTATTTATAAAGAACTGTTTGCTACAGTACTTTAATTAATGTCTTGAGATTAAAAAGTGTATATTTTAATACAAAACATATTTATTTTAAATATATTTAAATATATTTTAAAATAAGCATCTTCTTACCATATCACCTTCTTCTGCATTGTAACCAATACAGACCATATTTAGAACCATAATTAATCTCGGCAGAGTGGACCCAGGATACCGCCAGGATCTGGGTTCGATTCCCGCCTCGGGGTCTTGTGGGAAGTGGCGTTCGCAAATCGCCCGTAGTGTGTGAATGTGAGTGTGTGTATCAGAATGAGAATCAGAGAAAGCTTTACTGCCAAGTACGTTTGCACATAGAAAGAATTTGTTTTGGTGACAGAAGCTTTCAGAGATGTAAAATCAGAGATGTGGCGTATTGTTAAATAAATATCAGTGCTGTTGTACCTATTGCACATAATCATATTGCGCGGTGGGGAGTATTAACATCTAACTGTTCATGAGGTAGATTGTGAAGGGTGGGCCCGCGATGGGTAGGTGTTACCCCACCCCCCCCCCCACCCCCCCCTGGGAGTCTCCTGGGATTAGCTCCAGGCCCCAACGACCCTGTATACAGGATAAAGCGGTACAGATAACGAGTGAGTGAGTGATTATACAATATTGTATCTCCCTGCTCTAATGAATTGGCAGGTCTATACACTGCCTTAAGGTGTAAATGAATGTGTGTGTGAGATATCTCGTCCAAAATAATCACTTGGAGCTGACTTTTCTATTTAAAGTACATGGTAAGAAGCAAGTAAGAACGTGTGTGTGTGTGTGTGTGTGTGTGTGCGTGCGTGCGCGCATTTTGAGAATCAACAGGAAACTACTTTCCGCTACAGCTTCCCTCTTGTTCACGCTGATTTTGTTTTAATCCAAATCGAATGTAATCGGTGATCGTGAACAGGTGTGCTCTCGAACCATGTGCGCTGGAGTATGAATGAGTGATATCATGGAGGATAAAGAGATTACAGGTCATTATCCACAACATAATACACGTTAGTCACCGCTTGTGGTCGGAGCATGTACCTTCACAGTCTCGTCAGCGACTCGCACTTAACGCGGTTATAATACGTGGTTGTGTGGATTTGTCGTGTTGAGTAGGAGACGAGCGTCTGGAAATCCAGGTTCAGATCTGGAAAGCGTTAGCGAGGAACAAACACAGCTGTGTTACAAGTTACGACCTGAATAAAAGTCACAAGCTTCAATCTAATCGCAGTTTTTGTCTTTTGATTTTTCTCTCGCCTTGTTTTCAGCTGTCGGATGATTTGCGTTTGATGTCGCTTTGAGTTTTCTGGAGTATCCTGTTTCTAAACCTGAACGCTGATTTAATTGAGTGAGGATTTTGAGGAGTATGATTTTCTATTACAGTTGCTGAAGTTGCAAAAACTACTAAAAGTGTCTAATAAGCAATAAAATGCTGTGTGACTCGTGTAACTGTCGTTGATTGACCTTTAAATGTGACATCATGTACAAAGCGATAATCTCATCTTCGTTACAATCTTCTGCTCCACTCTCCAGTCCAGTAGGTGGCGATATTGCACCAACCGGCCATAAACTCAGCAGACGAGAGCATTTCACAATAGTGATGGAATTCCATCTCTTTCAGCTCACAAAGTAGTAGCACTGTATAGTAGACTTTATAATTCCAAATTAAAACCAAATTTAGCAGTGTTTTGACTATATATACTGTATATATATATATATTTTATACAGTATACATGTATACTGTAAATAGTATGCTAGCTAGCTGTGCAACAGAATTCCATGGAGTTAGCAGGAACTAAAGACACAATATCTTGCGTGCTACTTAAAAATAAGTGCTAATTAAAGTTTAAGAAATTACTTTGTTATAGAAAAAAAAAAAACATAAAGAGTTAATCTCACTCCTCCATGTCCATGCATTCCACCGCGACCTTTTTCGAGCCACCCGCGCGTTCACTTCCTGTTTCCTCGGGACATGTTCTGTCCTTGTGCATTGTCTCGCGTTAGATTCCTTGTCAGTTCTGTGCGCAGCGTGTCCCTGTCACCTGGCTTCCACAGCCCCAGGGCTAAGCAGGGATCACTCAGATTTCCGTGTCCTCTCACTCAGTGACCAGGAAGGAGATAGATGAGACATTACAAAGCCAGTTTGTCTTGTTGAGCAGAACCATTACCGTGATTGGCAGAGCGAGATCTCTGGAACGAACGCTAGGATTTGTAGGATTTATTAGTAACTAGCTTTAGTACACGTCTCTGACGGTTATTATTATTATTATTATTATTATTATTTGAGGTTGAAGTCCACGTACATGTCTGTGTGTCTCTCTGTCTAACTTATTAATACACAGAAATCACATTCTGTAAGGTCGAGTATCTGACGCCTTGTTTACACTAAGTTGTTCTTCTTTGGTGCTCAGACAAATACACTCCCTGTTCGGTAATCGGAGAGAATCACAGATGAGAAATGGAAAAAGTCGATCAGATAAAGATGAAGTTTTGTCTTAAAACGACTCCAGCGTGTTAAAATTCACTTCTACCACATCAGCGCAAGTGAAAATATGAACTAATCCCAGTAAAAATATTCAGTTTAGCTTTGCTAATTAATATCTATTAGTTCAAGTGTTTATTTACATTGAGCAAAAAGCGCATTAGTGGCTTATTTAAAAGTAGATTAATAAATTTGGCACATCACTGATCATAACATCACTTTTACTCCACAATTATGTGCAGATTAAACTTCAGGCAGATATCCAAGAAGTTTTATGCGAAAGTTAATTCTGTCCAGCGGTCGATTTAAGACGCGCCCACAGTTTGACACACGCGCAGTACGTTTATAATCTGTCAAAAAAATTTTACGCAACATTTTGATTTTATTTATGGTGCAGATATATCTTCAGCAAAATACCTAAGGAACAGCAAAGTTTCATTCAGTTCTGTCCGGCCAGTTTTGCGTGATGCTGTGACAAAATCTGGCTGGACAGACATACAGACATCATTGAAAGAGCAAGTTCTGACTGATGTACAGACAAAACCTTTTCTTTTATTTATATGGATCATTAGAAACAGCAAACGAATGTAATATGGAAAAATTCTTTTTAACTTTCCATCCTGTTTTTCGTACAGACGCGATCCTTACGCCTCAATGTTCAGGACATTTCTGCCGTCCATCATTCAGTCCATCCAACATTCTCCCTAGTGAGATTTCTGCCGACAGTGAGTACTTGGTGCATGTAGGATTGCTCAGGGATTGTTAGATCAGATGTTAGAGTTTTGTTCATGGTGAAGCCACCTGTCCATCCACACCTTCAGCATCTGGTTCCACTTGTTTTTCTCCTCCTTCAGTAAACTTCAACACCTGTCACTTCAATATTTCTGAGCTCAAGTCTGAAATCCTGCTCCCGGGCAATGCTTCTGTCTCCAGGAGATCAGTCGTCTTTACAAGATGCAGTAGAAGACTACAGGATCTCTGTGAGAGACACGGGTGGAAAGCCGTGCTGTGGTTTGGCTGGAGTGTAACTGATGAAATATGGATTTAAGTCTGTAGCGTATTAAATGTATATTGAGGAGGAAGAATTTTAAATGTACGAACCCTGCGTGATAAGCTGAAGGTAAAATATAAAGCATCCGTTACCTGAATATGAAGTAAAACATCTTCTAATATTAGTAATACACTCTGTATGAATCACTACAGTATAATATCCATACTGTGTGTTTTTAATGAAGGAGTTCTGATTTTGGATCGTCCGTCTAGCCGTCAAGACCAAGTTGTGGAACATTTGTAGTGTTTATAAAGTGATCTTGTTGGTCTTCATTCAGAAACATTCTGTCCTAGTGATCCTACTACGTTAGAAAAATTGCGCAATTGTATTTTGTTACGAATCGCAATTTTTCAAAGCCGTTAAATCACATTTCCACAACATGAAATGTTTTATTGAATGAATATAAAAATCACTGTGGTTTACTGCAGTGTAAGAAATCACTGTGGATTCCGTGAATTTCCGTGTTAGGAGTGTATATAAGGTTCTTCCAAGTACAATAGATTCCAGCATCAATCCTGCTTCTTACTGTATATCACAGGCATTTGACGTAAATGAAATAAGAGCCAACTTAGGGACATTAAAACCGATCGACATTTACGGAAGACTTCAAGCAGAGACTCTTAAGCTGTGAGCTACTGTATGAATGATGATCCCGGCCGAGGTGGAGCCACATGTTTGGAAAAGCCATTAAAGGAGTTCCTGGGAGGCCGGCGTTTCAGATGAGAAGTACGTAGGCACACCGATCACGGCTCCGGCGTACTGAGAAAAGTTTCTACCTTGATGGTGTCCAAGCA
Organism: Clarias macrocephalus; assembly: GCA_011419295.1. Lineage (NCBI taxonomy): Eukaryota > Metazoa > Chordata > Actinopteri > Siluriformes > Clariidae > Clarias > Clarias macrocephalus. Next base: position 52,221 of record JAAGKR010002363.1, read on the forward strand.
CGAGTGAAACACTTGGATAAGTGCATTAATGTAGCGGGTGATTATATACAGTAGAGAAATAAAGGGGATTTTTACTCTCTGCAGTCCCGCTTTGACTTGAACACCCTTCATACAGTACAATGGAGATTATAAGCACGTTGCTGAATTTAGGGTGAGTTATTGTCATTTAATGGCATGCTCCAAGCTTTATATATTAATACACATTGAGCTGTTTTTTTGTATAATCTATTTTAGTTTCCAGTAAGAGAAACTCCCAAAGGATTACGCAGGTCTAAATGTGGAACACAAACAAGGATGACCCCGCTGCGCGTCCATGGTGTACTCTTTAATTATCGTGCCTGGGGAGCCATTATTTTTTTGGATGTCTTTAACACTGACCGTTGATTAAAAGGAAGGCTGTGTTTTTGTTCGACTCCGGTTTAATATTTGATATTTCTGCAGACATACAGATTTGTTTTTGTCCTGAATGCTTTAGGTATGATGCATCCAGCTGGGTAATAATGGATAAGACTGGAGGTATTGATAAAGCGTGGGTGCACTTGAGGAGCAGGTGAGGAAAGGAGGAGTCTAGGAGGATGGCAATTACAGTACACTCGCGCACACACGCACGCACACGGAGGCACAGCTGCTGCTCTACACAGCACTGATGATTTTCTTCATGCTATCACCTCCTCCTCATTAGGACTGATCTCGACACCATAAGCAGCGCAGCAGCAGCTCTAATCTGTCGCCATGGACAGCCGTTTATTTTTTATTTTCCACTAAATTCTTTTGTGATTCAGAAAATCGCCCCACGAGGTGAAAACGAGTGGGAAGTTATGCGCATTGGATGGATTGTTCATTCAAAACACTCAGTGGTTTATATTTTGTATTCATTTTAAATAGTGAAAAAAAAAATCCCCTTTACGTTTAATGTATTAATGTATTTTATATCCAAGCTGAAAGTCCAGACTTCAATCGCATCTTCATTGCTTCAATGGAAATCGATTGTTATTGTTGTGATAAAGAAAGACTCTGTCCAAATACTTACGGATGCGCCCATTGTGCAGTAGGTCCAAACTCGGTCACATGACGCGATCAAGCGCGGCGCTGTTCAGTTCGATCAGACGTCACGCCCAGGGGCTTCTCAAAGGTTGACCCGGGGAGGGACGAGAGTTCAGCTTCCTTTGATGGAGCCATCTCGTGCCATGGCTTATGAGTACATGAGTACACTGGTGGTATGTGTGTGTGTGTGTGTGTGTGTGTGTGTGTGTGTGTGTGTGTGTGTGTTTTGGACACGGTCTGCTCTGGTGGAAGGAAAAAAAAGTAATAGAGATGATAGATAGCTCATTATTATACATTTGACACAGTCTCCATCCATTTTCCCGCCATGTTTTCTCTCCCTGGGAGCAGATATTGAGTCTCAGCGCCGTCACTTCAGTCTGTCTTTGTGTTTCTGGGGGATTCTCCGGAGATGTCGCTCCTGTCTAATTTCCTGTAAATTCTAAACAGGGCTGTTGTAATGCCCTGGAAAATACAGCGAGGGGGAAATGAGCCCTGTGCTGTGTCTCTTATTTGTTTTGTACTTGCCTTCGAGTAGATTTGATTGTGCCGATATCCAAAACGGATCTATTTTTCATTAGGGACGGCGATCGCCTGGGAACTCCCGATACGACATCATCATCACGATACCTGGGCGCCGATTCGATTTGTATTGTTAGTATGACGATTTTATAGCTACCCCCATTCAAAATGATTACAGTTCTAAACAATATTTGCTAAAAATATAATGCTGTGCTGTGGTAAATAGTTTAGAGAGCACCACCTGCAGGATTATAGAGGAACAGCAACATTTTACCACCTCAAACGCAAACATTCATTCATTCATTCTTTTTCTATACCACTTATTCTGTACAGGACTGCGGGGGCCTGGAGCCTATTCCAGGAGTCTAAGGGCACCAGGTGTGGGGTACACCCTGGACACATACTGCAGCCGATTTGGAACACCAGTTAGCCTAATCTGCTTGTCTCTGGACTGTGGGAGGAAACTAGAGTACCTGGAGGAAACCCACCAAGCACGGGGAGAACATGCAAACTCCATGTATTCAGACCCCAAGGCGGGAATCGAACCATCAACTCTAGTGGTTTCAAACTTGTTTCCACTTTTCCACTTAACATCATTTCCACTTTTTCCATTCATATTTTATTTATAAGTACAAAGTCAAAAGACATCATTAAATATGAAGTGCACTAGAAGCAAAGATCTGTGCAAAAGTTTTGACTCCCCCCACTTTAGGTCTTTATATTTTACTTGTCTTGTATTTTAAATAGTCTAATCTCTGTACCTGAGCAGTTTCAGAGGAACGTTTTTTGTTTGTTAATCCATACAGTGACCTGAAAATCATTTAAAACATCTAACTGAAGGCATGACCCAGTGAGAAACAGGTGCAGATGATCGGGCGGCGATTAGTGTACTGGCGGAGCTGAATGCTGAGCGGTTGGAACAGACGAGAGGGGAAACGAGGTCGCTGCTTGTTTGAAATTGCAAATCTTTCAGCAGTTTGCAGCCTGTCGCAGTAAAACATTCGTCGCTGTTCCTTTCATTTATTCCAAATCATTAAATTTAATTTAATATGGAAAAATGAGGGGTGTTTCACGTGTCCTGTATATTAAATAACAAAAAGCCCTGAAGTGTTTGAGTATCGTTTATTCTCACTGTACAGTACAGTATGTGCTCCAGCACAGCGCGGTATTTTAAGACGTTTTATTGTCACAGCCCACTCGTGTATCTTGCCTCGAGTGACAGCTGGAGTGACTTCATTCTCCACGAAGGCAAGGAAAGTTTTCAAGTGAAAACAAGAAACCATCAGTTATTCACCATTTTCATCTCTATTGTCCTTATATGCAATTAGACGACTCGAGAGAATGTCTGCTTACACTACGCGATTTCATACAGCAAGACAAAACATCAAGGAAAGATTTGACTCCACCGGAGAGGTACCCTATACTGCAGGGACCATGTTTCATACCGTGTGTCACCGTGAATCACGCGTGTTTGTTTTTATTAACCATGATTTGGTTTTGAAAAGGCAAATGATTGATTATAAAAGCAGTACGGTTGTGCTTACGGTTTGCCCACGTCCTCCCACACTAATGGAACACGATTGGTGATTTCCTCACCGCTGCTCACGGTACAGGAGCTCATCACTGAGAACATCTACAGTAACATGGTTAAAAACATAGGAGCAGCTGTGGCAGCTCGTCATCCCCGGGACGATTCAGCGTCGGGAACGCCGGCGCGTTTAGGCTTTCTGAAGATACGAGTGAGAATGCTGACGTCATTACGACGAACTAACATTTACAGGCAGCGCTAGCGTCATGACCGCGGTGTGATATGGGCTAATGATTACGGGTTGGTTTATAGCCAGACATCACACACTAATGTACTGATGTAGTCATGTGATACGTAATAATCAGATCATATTGAGTGTTGATTTGACAGTCGTATTCATATACACACATTCTATAGCGTGCTAATGCTCCTAATGTCAGAATGGATGCTTAAGCTATATCGCACGATTGTGACCCTTCCATAAACAATTCATGAATTTATATAGGCTACTGTAAGTAAGATTCCGGACATGACATGGCCAAATGTTTTGTTTACTTATTTTTTTCTTTTGAATATACAAAGCAAAAGTAGATCTCGAAGAAGCGACACTTGCTGATAGCCCGTCGGCTATAGTAGCTAGTAGATATGCGGGAAAATCGATTAAGTTATGTATCGCGAGTCTGTCGTGTGGAGAGTCACAAAATTCGCCACACCCACTTCACAATAGATTTTAAAAAATGTTATGTTTGAATCTGAGGTGGTAAAATGTTGCAGTTCTTCTATAATCCTGTAGGTGGTGCACTCTTAGCTATTCTTGCAGCACAGCATTATGTGTGGAACGAGCGAGCTATTTGTTTAGAATTGACGAATCCGAATAACAAAAAATATATATTGACTGAAAAACAAATTGTGATACTAAATCGCGATAAAAATTGCCACCTAGGTATCGTGATAACATCGTATCAGGTGGTCCCCTGGTGAGTCCCATCCCTAGTCGTTAGCTCACATTGATTAGCCTAATCTGCATGTCTTTGGACTGTCGGAGGAAACCGGAGTACCCGGAGGAAACCCACCAAGCACGGGGGGAACACGCAAACTCCATGCACGCAGACCCCGAGGCGGAAATCAAACCCGGATCCGGTAGGTTTGGATCCAAGGCGGCAGTGTTAATTACTAAGCCACTTTGCCGCCAAGTCAAAAAGCTATATTGCTAAAAATGATCATGTGACATGTCCCCTGATGATGGCGCTAACACTACTGTAGTAACTGGTACAAAGTAGATTTAATACAACACAGACATTCACGCGCAGTAAAACCTTCCTTTGTATCTATAAACCCTCTTGGAAAGCTGTTCAACATCAGATTGATGACCCGGAGCGAAACTGTTGTATAATATTCAATATAATCACCAGGGGAGGAAGGATTTAGCTTTGTGACCTTTGACAGAGCATCCAGTCGAACCGTCTTTCCCTGCGAAGATGAATAGGCGGGCTGTATTTTACTCTCACTCTCCCTCTCTCTGTCCAATATCACACACTCACTCCATCGTGTCCTGACTAAGACGGATGAGTCCGTGTCACATCCTCCCACGGGGACTGTAGCTGAGACGATGTTTGCTCCGGGGGAAACCATGTGTGCCTCTTTTGTTCCTGATGGCTTGCCGGGGTCTCAGAGCTTCATTTTACTCCGGGGGTTTTTCTGAACCTCTGGGTCACTCCTAAGCTCCACCAAACACCGATCAGAAGTAGCTTTAGGTTTGTGCAGGATCATATACATCCTGTACGCTGCCACTCTTAACATAATTCTTGGCACCCCTATAGTGGACAAATCGAGGATAAATAACATCTCGCTCATGCAAATCGATGTTCTTTTTGTATTCGGTGTAGTGATTAGCGCTGTCGCCTTGCACCTCCAGGCTCCGGGTTCGATTCCCACACTGGGGTCTGTGTGCATGGAGTTCGCATGTTCTCCCCGTGCTTGGTGGGTTTCCTCCGGGTATCTCCGGTTTTCCAGAGACATGCAGATTAGGTCTACTAATTGACTTTCCCAAATTGCCTGTGAGTGAGTGTGTGAATGTTGACCTGAGGTCCTACCACGGTCGTAAAAATGGGAATAAATACAACGATCATCACTGGCCTCCACGGGCCCTAGTTAGACTACAGAGGTACATACTGTAGATGAATGGACGGTTTCTATTATCTGTTCAGCGTTTTAATATTGAAGGTGGCTTCATGAGTTATATTTTACTTCTCCTTCAATTTCTCCTAGAAAAAATCCCATAGTGCATTGGGTAATACGCCCAACTCCAACAGAAACCCCACGGAAATCAGACCACTCCACCCCCCCGAAGAAAAGTTCAGCAATCAAATTAAATTGGGAATTAATGATAATGTACTCCAATTAATAAACTCAGACATTAAAATGCCGGATTTCCCACGGCGCTATGATCGAATACCCATGAGAGATTTTAAAGGGGAATTCCATGCAGATTTGGCACCCAGTGAATCTGGGATGAGTGGAGCTCTGGGTGATGTTGCCGCCTCCGGGGTCGATTTCGTTGGAGGATTCGTACGTCCTCCCCGTGTCCGTGTCCGTGTCGGTCTCCTGTGTCCTGATTTCCTCGCCCCGCGTGTCCGACAGTGGACTGGCATCTCATCCAGGGTGTATTCCTGCTTCATTCTCACAGCGTCCCAGGGACAGATTGAGATCAACAACCTTGTTGAATCCGGCACCAGCCTATAAACCTGGACATGATGGCTTGATTCCAGCTGCAGGGTCCTCCAGGGAGGTTTCATGTTGGAAGCAAAAAAGAACAATGGATATGAATGCATACAGTATGAGGGATGATTTGACGCCTTTAGTCCGTTTTCGTATCTCCGTGACCCTGCGTTCGTACCGCTGGATTGCTTTTCTTGTTCTCCTCAGCAAAACGGAACAATTTTTGATCTCATTCTCGGTTAATTCCATCGTTGATCCATCCTACCTTTTTAAAAAAGATTGACTTTTTTTGTTGTTGCTCTTGTTTTTATAAACCAGACGTCTAAGACCGCGCACGGTTCTATTAAATGATCTTCAGTTTAGAGAGAGACGGATATAGAGTTAAAACAAATTTTTCTAACGAATGCAGAGGCAGTCAGAAGCAGCTGCTGTGCTCTGATTGATGGCTCTGACTGTTCACGCTGTTTCAGAGGCGTACATTGAGTCATTATTGCACCGTTTTCGGCAATTGACACAAAACAAGCAGGCAGGAGCTCGAGACAGAGCGGCAGAGGGAGAGAGGGAGAGAGAGAGAGCGACAAATTTGTTGACAGTCTTGTCATGATTTTGCAATGTTTTATTATTTATTACTTTTTATATCAAAATCTGACATGCGGGTTTAGGATCTCTGTTGCCACCGGCCATTTGTGGGGAAAGCAAAAAAACATACCGAATAGCTTTTGTGTGTGTGAGTGTGAGTGTGTGAGAGATGGAGAGAGAGTATAAAGGAATCATTGATCTTTAATTTTAGATGCGTTATAAAGCCGGTGGAATATTTATTACATTATAGCAGGAAGACGCTTGGAAAATAAATCCCGACTAATGATATCGTGTGTGAAATACTGACCGAAGTAACTGCAATATCTCCATTTTTTTTTCTCCATATTGTAAATAAAATCATGGCACGGTATTCATTATACTTACACACTTCTAACACCTTGTTAGTGCAAGTGATTGTGACATCTGTGAGATCTCTCCGGGAAAAAAAAACAACAACAAAAAAACTAAATGCCACAGACTGGATCCAAAATGACGAGCTAATTATGCGTTTAAGGCAGCTGGTGATAATCCCGTCAGCTTGCAGAGTAGCTACTGTGTAGATCAGATCCCTTTCTATAATTCTAATAATGCTGTGTACGGGATATTTGATACAGATATTTGCTCAGCGGCTCCTGGACTGTGGAATGATCTTCCAGAGTATCCGAGGACGCCACAGACTGTTGATGATTTTAAATCTGGTCTTAAAACGTATCTTTTAATCAGAGCTTTTGGGTTGAAAAGTATTTGTAGCACTTCAAATCTAAAGTGCATTATGAATAAAATGTATTATTATTATTATTATTATTATTATTATTATTATTATTATTATTATATCTAAAGCACCGTAGGTGTGTGTGAGTGTGTGAAATGCTGTAATGCATGGAGTGGACGTGACATGCGTCTAGAATAAATTACATTATTATAAATAATCTATAACAAATCATAATTAATAATATTATTCATAATAATGTATTATATTAATATTTATAATAAGTATTATAAATGCATTTATAATTATAAATATTATAAATAAATAAATAATTGTATTTAGCCATGAAGAACTTAATGCTTCTTGCTAATGCTAAGGCTTGCTAAAGCTAATGCTTTGCTTTTATTAAAAATAAAAACGCTATTTCTTTTTAAATTCTTTTCACGGGCTTCATTGGTTCTCCGCGAGCTTTGGTTTCATTTTTCTTAGATAAATGATGGCACAGTGAAAAGTTCTGCGTGTTGTTTATCTGAGGTTTTACATATTAGCATTATACAACAGTTAATTCCGACCGAGTGATCTGATTGGGTGAGAGCTACAGTGTTCCACAAGTGATGATAATAGACAATAACAGCCCTGGAACGTTATACTGTATGTATCACTGGGTGTCCCACAGGTGTTCTACAGTCCTTAATTACACCGACTGTGTGTGAGAGTCGTCTGTACGGTCCGCAGCACTGAGGAGAGAGCGGCTGCCTGTAAAAACCCACATTCACACCCAGTCACAGGAGCACTTTCAGCAAGAACACACACCTGATAACGTTACGTCGTCTTAAACACCACGCCGTCTCCGCAGTAATCGCTTCTAAATCGTCCGTGTTCTTTTATTTACGGCTACAAATCCCCCTCGAACCCCTGATCAAGGGCACAAGGGAGTGTGGAACGAGGGATTGTACACCCTACTGTACATCGCGCACTGGATTTCCATTTAACACTATGTGGGCTTCAACTACGGAACCTGGAAGTTATTGGAGCTGATTTTCTAAAAAGTGGAAATAAAAAGAGAAACAGCATTTCAAGCTCTGTCCACCACCTCCATGGTTTATTGTGGTGGAGCAAAATATACTTCCAATATAGATCTACTCAAATGAGACGATTCCTGATGTTGGTCAAAAAACTAATGAAAGAACGATAAGGACCTGAAAATCATTATAGGAAGATGTGGAGAGTGTGGCCTGGCCTGTCCCCCTTTTTTTTATTGAACATACTGTATCTGTGTGGTGTACATTGTGAAGAAACCCGAGCAAAAATTCCACCATGTCAGAAATCTGTTTGTCAGCAGGTCGCTGGTCGTCTGGGTGATTAATGAGACACCTGGATGCTGCTCGCACTGCGCCTCAGACGACAACGCAAATTTACAAATTAACAGGTTGATTAAAATCAGGCCAGACGGCACACGGTGGCGTAGTGATGATCTTTGCTTCATTTTTTATTATTAACAACAATCTCCTTTTTTGTAAATATATACACTTCAGTATTTGTTTTATTTCAATTTTTTTTTCGATTAATCTATAGATTTTTTTTTTAATTAATATTTATTTTATTCCTCCTTAGTCCATAAGTCTAAGGATTATTTTTCTGACAATTCATTTTATGATTGGATGATTAATCCTTTTGAAGAGAAGATGCCTTTATTGTCATTATACAGCGTACAACGAAATTAGGAGGTGCAATTAGAAGAACTTTTTCTAATTGTCTAACAGTCAGAAATTAATTAATTAATTAATTAATCTATTTATTTATTTATTTATTTATTTTTGGGCCTCCAAGTGGCGCAGTGGTAAAGTGCTCGCGTGCCCTATCATCCGGAGATCACCGGTTTGAATCCCAGGTGATGCTGTAACCTCTCGCAGCCGGAGGTCTAGAGAGAGCTGATTGGCCGAGCTCTCTCAGAGGGGGGGGATGTGAGGTACTTAGTGCTCCCACATTAATCACGCCTCTACAGCCAATCAGGGGCGTCTGTGAGCTCACGCAAGCGGAAGGAGCGGATAGCGCCGTCCTCCGAGTGTGTTACTCCGCCCCCAACGGTGCGCGAGCGGGCAGGTCGAAAAGATGCGGTCGGCTGGCGTCACATGGTTCGGAGGAATCACGTGATAGTCTTCGGCCCTCCCGGCTGAGTGGTAGTAGTAGCCTTAATGTAGGAGCGCCCCCTAGTGAGGGGGAGGAATTAGACGTGACTAAATAGGGAGAAAATCGGGGAAAAAAAATCCCCCCGTGTCCCTGTGTCCCCCCCCCCCCCCAAAAAGATATTTAAAAAAAAATAATAATTTAAGTAGACGACACGTCACAGATGGCCAGACTGTGGTACAAGTAAGATATTGAATGGTAATTAAAAGATAAACTTACAGACATTACTGTAGAAGCCAAACCACGTAATCGAGTCGCTTATTTAAAGTACAGTATGTAGAGGTAGAGCAGTAAGTGATGGCTGCAGAGACTAATGATTATTTCACCAGTCATGACTTATTGCACTCATCATGTAGTGAAATACTCATCGTTTTTATATATATATATAATTGTTACCACTCATGGTAAGGTGATAAAGTACCAAGGTAACATGATTGATATAATAAATAGACAGACAAATTATTGCACTAGTCATATAATATTGCACTGATCATATATTAGCTATAACAGTTCTATAACAATTGCAGTAGTTGTGTTTTTGTATTTATTTTTATTTGTTTAAAATTTTGCGTAAGAACACAAGGTTCCCCTTCTCTCTCCGTTGATATCAACCGGCAGACAGAATAATGCATGAGATGATGATAATACGCTGAGAGACGTTTAGTGTTGAGTGTTATTATTATTATTGCCTTGGGAAAGAAACTACTTTTTTACACTAACCCTCACTTTGATGTTTAATCTTCTAACCTTTTATGCAGTAATTTTCTCATAAAAATATTTATTTTACAAATTAAAAGTTTCCTCCATAAAAAAAGTCCGTAGGCCGCATGTGGCGCGGATCCAGTGACGGAATTTATATAGAAAAATATTTTTATTAATTTAAATGAAAACCTTGCACACGGCTTTGGCTTCTGATTAGACGAAAAAATAATTTAAAAAACAACACAAAATAAAATCAGTGAAGTAGTATCAAGTGCATTCCTGTAAGTTAGACTCGTGCATTCATCACTTTTTTTAACATGAACTCTGTGGAGGAAGCCGCCGCCTTCAACTTCAACTTGAACAAGATTTTTATAACGCACCGATGTGCTGGAAAGCGTTGTTGCCAGATTAGCCGTTAGCATCTGCTCTGGAGAATCTCCCAGTGAGTTCTCGTGTTTTCTTTTAAGACTCATACTGTGTGTGTGTGTGTGTGTGTGTGTGTGTGTGTGTGTGTGTGAGCGATTTTTTTTTTTATTTAATTTGCACACGTCTGATGATTGGGTTTGTATTTTTTGGGAATAAATTCTAATAGTTCACCATTCAACGGCAAAATTGGGGGAAAGTAAACACTGCAACACATTGACACACTCTCCGGAAGTCACTGTATTTAAATAATTGTACAGCCCTAATTAATTTAAACAGACATATCATCTCAGGCTTGCTTTAGAAATTTATCCTGTGATTTATCACAATCTGAGTCCTGGAATATGATCGTCCCATCAGGGAAGAAATCCTCCATTGATGTGATGTACTGGTGATTCAGTACATTCAGGTGGTCAGCTGACTTCATTTTATTGCCACATAATGTTGCACCTTGACCTGAGCGACTGAAGCGACCCCAGATCATAACACTGTCTCCAGAGGCTTGAACAGTGGACACTATGCATGATCGGTTTGCGAGCGTTCTGCAAGACGAGCAAAAATTAAAAATTTTAAAATTTTGACTTTAAAAACAAGCAAGTCTTGGTTTACGAGTGCCGAGTATCATGTATCACACGTGCACTCTTGTTTTGACACCGAGCATCACATGATCACAACTGAGCCAATGATTTTTCTCTCTCTTGCGCTGCGGAATTGTGGGTAATCGTCTCCCCTGCTGGGTCTTTGTGCTCGTCTCTCACTGATATAATCAACATCTCCCTCTCTGTTGCAGCGGTTCTCCTATGTGTGTGCGCATGTGTAATTTGACACCAACACACACAGACACACACACACACACACACACTCACTTGCCTTTATTCCCTGCTCCTTGGCTTCACACACACTCTGTGCTTTACACAGAAAACTATGCTCTGTCGCGATTCTTTTCAAAGGTAAAGTGCTGGTTCATTTGTTTTATTTTTACTTTATGTATTGTATTAATTATTTTTATGTATTAATTTTTTTGGGCTGTGGAACGAATAATTTGAGTTTTCATTATTTCTTATGGGACAATTTTATTTGGTTTACGAGTGTTTTGGAATATGAGCCCACTTCCGGAATGAATTATGCTCATAATCCAAGGTTTCACTGTATATGTATGTTTTCATTTGAGGTGGTAAAATGTTGAAGTACATCTACAGTATAATCCTCTGTAAACTATGCAGGCAGTACAGCAGCCTGTGTGGTAGAAGCAAAAAGTTTGTTTCGAATTGTAATTTGCATCGTGATATTCATAAAATAATGATTTTACAGAATCGCAATACAAATCAAATCGGTATCGTGATAATACCGGGTGATCAGGTGACCCCTGGTGATTCCCATCCCTACAAAGCATGCGTCTGACACTCTACTTGTGACCATGTGACTCGGAGGCTACATTCCCTTTGTATTGTCCTTCACTCGGGGCCCTGTGTGTCCTTCGTCTTCCTCTTCGTGACGTCCTCGCGTGCTCCGTGTGAGAGTTCATTCAGGTTGAATGTGTGCTGAAGTGTGCAGCCTCCTCCTCTGATCTGTGAAATGAGGGTTGTTCGTGCGACGTCCCAGCTGAGCAAATGAAGTCGGGCTGGCAGAAATGAAACCTTCAGGGTTTTGTTGTTTCTTTTTCCCGCGCAGACAGCTGGAAAGGTGATTTCTTCGATGCGACACCGTGTTGCCCTTGCTGCCTTATTTTTATTTTTATTTTTTTGACACTTTCCTTGAAATGCTAGACGGCGTGCCATTATTATCTCTTTATTCACAGAGAGGTTTGCTCTTGCTGGTGAATTATTCGTTGTTGTCCGCGCATGATCGTTTTTCATGATTTCTGTAGTCTGTAATATAAACTCAGATATGCTTCTATTCATATACACCCCAAGTGCTGACGTGTGCGTTCCTATGACTAGCTCTGAAATATCCTATGTTTTCATTTCTCTTTTAGGCTTAGAGCTTTTTTTTCCCTCCCAGGTTTGCTGTACAAGCCAAACCCTATGCAGTAGATTAGCTCTGTTTGTGGTTCGATCGATAGACGAAATTACCCCACCGCCACGGAAGGGCAGTAATGTTCTCTTTCTTTATTGGAAATGCGCCGCCACAGCAATATTGTTTGCCTGAAAATTAATCCCCATTGATTTGTGCGGCTGCTCTTATAAATCGAGTGAATCAGTGCTGCGGTCTGGTTTGTGGCCGAAGCAGCGCTTTGTGGTGGGCCGTGTTTATCACTGGTTACCGCTGCAGATTACACACAATTACAGAGTGCAAATTAACACTTAGTGTCTCTTCATTTGTGCATGATACAACCAGAGAGACACTTTCTCAGGTGATGTAAGGTACAGTACTGTCGTAATCAGGCAGGGGGATCATCACGGTACCCAGGTGTGGCTCCTAAACCTTCTGAAATTGTCTTTTTTTTTTCCACCTAATGACACAAAAAATGCAATCACACAAAACAAACAGAATAATCAAAATAATTCCTAATGCTTCCAGAACAACTCTTACAATCTGAGTCCTGGAATATGATTGTGCGGTCAGGGATGAAACCCTCCATAGATGTGATGTGCTGGTGATTCAGTACATTCAGGTCGTCAGCTGACGTCATTTTATCTCCACATAACGTTGCTGAGTCTCGACCTGAGCGACTGAAGCGACCCCAGATCATAACACTGTCTCCAGAGGCTTGTACAGTGGACACTATGCATGATGGGAGCATCGCTTCACGCGCTTCCCTTCTCACCCTGACACGCCCGTCACTCTGGAACAGACTCAGTCTGGACTCATCAGGTCACATGACCGTTTTCCATCACTCCAAAGTCTGATCTTTATGAAGACTTTTTTCAGATAATTCTCACCTACAAGTGGTTTTCTTATTGACACACAGCTGTTTACTCCCAGTCCTGTGGGTTCTCATCACATTGTGTGTGTGTGTGTGTGTGTGTGTGTTGTAACAATCCAGCCAGGTTGTAATAATGTGATGAAGAGTTCCCAATCAAGTTCCAGTCATCTCAAATCTCCTTAGTCGTTTTCTTTGCTTGATGCTGCCCAATAAATCGACCTTTCTGAGATTGTTTTTTGTTTTCCTGGCCAGGCAGTGTACAGTACAGGATGCACCATAATCACAACACCTCTTGATTTGTTGTATAATCAATAAGCACTTTTGTTCTGGGAAAATAATCAGCTATGATAGTCTGATGTGATAACCATAGTTAGTGTTACCTGACAAACTTAAAAAAAAATTACACCCTGTAGTTCACCACAGCAATCTTCCCACAATTTCATAATTATTTATTTATTTATTTATTTATTTATTTATTTAATATCGTATTTATTTTATATATTCATTAATTTATTTATTTCAAGTAAAGAACTAAAGTCGAAAATCTGTTTTAAAGATATTTGGGTTAATCCAAAAAAAAAAAAAAAAAAAAACTATGTTCCCAACTATGTGTGACTGATACTTATAGGTATAGTTATAGTACCGCAGTGTCAGGATCGGCCCAGTGACTGGAACGTCTGAGCACTTCTGTGAAGATCATCTGCCACATGCTTAAAGATAAATGTAAACAACATGTTACAGTTTTTATCTGTTGATACTTGCGTACATTTTAATGTGGTGGAACATCATACTTACATCATAACAGCCAGAAACGGTCGTCTGTCCTACAGTATCATCGGCTTGTTTTTTTCTCCCCCGTGAAGTCGATAAGACAGAAAAAAGCAGCGTTGAGGGAGAGACTTCACCATATCAGCCGGTACACATGGACGTAATTTGTTTGCACGGAACAGTGCGATGATGTGAATGATTGTTTGTGTTACCATAGAAACGATCACGTATTAGAACTAGAGGATTCATTTTAACTGTGGGTAGAACCTGCAGATCTGGCAACCCTTTCGCTCTGAATGTACAGTAATCCCCGACCTGAAAAGTGCAGGTTTATATTCCTGATCCTGAGTGATTTTGCACGCTCATAATCTTATATATTTTCACTCAGTCGAACTCATTCCCGCTCGCTTATTCCAGATTTCAGCCCCGCGTTCGATCGTTCGCTCGCTCGCTCGACTTGGCACAGCGTGACACATTCGTTATAAATTTGTATAAACTCTTTTATACAAAGAGTCCTGAGTCTTGCATTGCATCTTTTACACACACACACACACACACACACACACACACACACACACACACACACACACGACTGAGTTCCTATTAATACCATTAAAACTCAAATTTAAAGATGTGACTGGAACCTATCAGGTTTACATCATGCTAAAAGTTTCCTCATCTCATAATTATCGATTTGTTCTTTGTTCAGTGAGCGTTACTAAGACCCCGGGTGTGACCTTATCGCTCTTCCTATCTTAATGAGATGAAAGGATCATCTCTATCCCCGTGAGGCTGTCCCTCCTCCTCCTCCACCTCCTCCTCCTCCTTTTCTTCTTGTTTTTCTGTTGTGTATTTGGTATAATTATGAATAGTGTGTGTGTGTGTGTGTGTGTGTGTGTGTGTGTGTGTGTGTGTGTGTGTGTCACGCCAGTCATTTCCCTTTCAGTGGATTTTTCCCATGGTTTTATTCTCCACCTCCGTACCTGTGAGTTCAGATCACATGACCAGAAGGAAACGGAACCAGTTGTGAGCGACAGTTGAGATGTATTTCGGGTTCACACTTCGATACAATATGGAAGTTAGTTTTGCCGACTTTATACTTTTTATTCACGTTTCATGCAAAACATAATTTTTCCATCTTACATTTGTATTTAGACTTGTAAAGTACTCGTTACAAATTTTAAAGTTCTCGTCTTCTCTTCTCTTCTCTTATTCAGTCAGTCATGGTGAGCTGGATGTCAGTCGAATGCCTTTAGTTTGGCGTCCAATCAGGCAGATCTGAAATCCGATTGAAATCGCTCTGATTAGAGATTCCAGCTGATCTGATGAGTCTACATGCTCAAAGCTTTTAATCAGAATGACTAATTGATGTGTGAAGTGTTTTATTTACTGCAAATATAATTAAAAAATAAATAAATAAATATATATATACAGTTGCAAGCAGCCTGGCATCGTCGCCACCCGGGCACAGCGGGCACATGCACTTAAAGGGGATATCCCAATACTATTATGACATCATTTTAAAAAGGGGGTCATTTTATGTGTTGACGTCTGAAAAGCCCCAGATGCTGGGAAAAAGCATCACACTATGATGTCACGCAGTGTGATGTCCCACAGAAAGTTATTAACCACTTCTCAGCATAATAGATTGTAGAAAAAAAAAATATCCTTAGAAGAATAAAATAATGAAAAAAATGTATTAAAGAGCTCGTCACACGCTATGATGTAATAAGGCTGATGTCATGGTGCTTGGGCCCTGAAAATGAAGATAAAGTAAAACATTTTAAAAAGACGTTTATGAGCCGGACGGATCCACATTGTCTGATGCGACACACAGAAGTGTGTGCACGAGTGATAACACTGGGAAAAGTGCATTAGTGTAGCAGGGGATTATATAGAGACATAAAGGGACATAAAGTTTTTTGAATTTCATTTCACAGCTATCAAAATATGAAGATCTTTGTATTTGCATACTTTGAACCTAATAGCTAAAACCATCAGAAGCAGATAGAGGACGTCCAGACAGAGGCACCGGGATCAGACCTTTTCGAAATTTCTAAATGTAATTTCTTTTGACAGCGCAGGAGCACAGAAGGTGTGTGTGTGTGTGTGTGTGTGTGTGTTCATTTAATAAACCGACAAAAGCATTACAGTCCTCATTCAGTAACAGAAGAAGAGCCGTGACTCACGGCTGAGTGAAAGCTGTCAGATGTAGACGAGATACTACAGTGACGATGACGAAGCTGCAGCTTTTCACAGCTCGGGAGTGAAACCGAAACATTTTAAATGTCCCGTTCATCTGCTGATTTTAATATCTTGACTTCAGCACGTGTTCAGGATGTGACGAGATACGAGTGAGAAAGGTGTGTTCTGTGTTTGTCGTTTCTATGGTAACGGCGCTCACGGCTTTGACGCTCCTGTAGATGAGATGTTTAACGGAACATCAGCGGAAGGAGTCTCCAGTGTCGGCACTTTGTAACTCTAAGGGTTTTTTAACCGCATTGAGAGAGGAAACATTTCTTAAGGACATGTTTCCTGGACATTCCATTAAATTATAAAGTGATATAAAAAAATTTTTTTTTTTATTTATTTTTTTTTTTTTTAAGCATGTGTAATTCTTTCTTCATGATGTGTTGGAAAAGAGTGAGTGTCAGAGTTATTTTTATTTTATTTGAGATTAATTTTGTCCTATAATACTGTCGTACCGTATAGGCGCTGGCCTTTATATATATATATATATATGTGTGTGTGTGTGTGTGTGTGTGTGTGTTCATTCCAGTTGAAAGCACCATTGGCCTTCCAGCTCGTTCCTCCTCTGTGCCCTTTTCTTGCTGAGCTGCTATGTAATTGAGAATATTACATCCACACGTCCTGTGTGTGTGTGTGTGTGTGTGTGTGTGTGTGTGTGTGTGTGTGTGTGTGTGTGTGTGCTAACAGAGAAATGCAAGAAAATGGGAGGGGGAACCTGCAAACTTCCCCCCCTAACAAGCACAAAAAAAAAAAAACCCTAAACACGCACACTAATTTAATATCGTGTCCATAATAAGACGCAGAGTCGCCTGTTTATTCTGATAAAAAACCAAACCCGGATGGTTTCTATGCAAACAGATTAGTTCCTGGAAAACGGCGTGATTTATGGCAGCCTGAAGGTCAGTTCGGGAGCGGAGCCCGTGTTCACAGGTTAATAGGATCGTATTATCTTCTTATTAAATCTGCATAAATCTGCTTCTAAAATTGGAGACCGAAATAAAATAATTATTCAATTCAGATTCCTCAAAGTGACGTTTTAGAATCTCCTAATAATTTCATTTTCTACTAATTCTTCAACGCACACAAGAATATCTAATCATGCATCCATTAATTATCCATAGAGCCGGAACTTTTGAACACGTTTTGAACACAATATCCCATAATAAACAGCGTTTAAACTCGGCGTATCTCTGCAATGTTAAACATTTCCCAGATCAGTCTCGCTTATCATTAACATCGGGCGCCACAACGACCGGCAGCGGTGCTGAAGGCTTACAGGGTGCTGCTGGGAATCGGGCTACTGAAAGGGAACAGCCGAAAAACAAAGAGGAAGAAGATTTGCGTTCCTTTATTATTAAGGAATTAACATCAGTACACGTCGCCGACGGTTAAAGAGTTTGTAGAAAGAGTTAAAAGGTTAAAGCTAATAATAATCTGCTGATCTTTAATGTAATCAGTGATATTATTATTATTATTATTATTATTATTATTATTATTATTTCAGGTCCACGTACATGTCTGTGTGTCTCTCTGTCTCACTCATTAATACACAGAAATCACATTCTGTAAGGTCGAGTATCTGACGCCTTGTTTACACTCAGTTGTTCTTCTTTGGTGGTCAGACAAATACACTCGCTGTTCGGTAATCGGAGAGAGAATCACAGATGAGAAATGGAAAAAGTCGATCAGATAAAGATGAGGTTTTGCCTTAAAACGACTCCAGCGTGTTAAAATTCACTTCTACCACTTTAGCGCTGTTATTTCAGCCAAAGTGAAAATATGAACTAATCCCAGTAAAAATATTCACTTCATCTTTTCTAATTAATGTCTATTGGTGCAGGTGTTTGTTTACATTGAGACAGTAGCGCATTAGTAGCTTATTTTAAAGTAGATGATTAAATCCCACACGTAACTGTTCATAACATCACTTTTACTCCACATTTAGATTCACTGATGGTGCAGATTAAACTTCAGCCAGAGATCTGAGGACTGCAGGAGATTCATTACATTCTGTCCAGCGGTTGATTTAAGACCCGCCCACAGTTTGACACACGCGCAGTACGCCGTCAGAACCTGTGGTTTTCTAATCTGGCACAAAAACCTGCTCCTAACTTCACCTTTCCTCAACATTTTGATTTCATTTATGGTGCAAGGTTCAGTTTTGATAGTGTACATCATTTATTTGGATGTGCTGTCGTGTGTGTGTGTGTGTGTGTGTGTGTGTGTGTGTGTGTGTGTGTGTGTGTGTGTGTGTGTGTGTGGTGTGGCTTGTAATTTTGTGAGACTGGTTTCCTCCAGTGTATGAAACATAAAGATATTGAAAGAGCGAGTTCTGACCAGTGTTCTTTTATTCATTTTTATTCATTCTGTAGTTGCCCTCCAGACAGATGCGTGTGTCCAAAAATCCAAAAGCGAATCCAGAACGAGAAGCACACGAGAGAAAAATTACAGAATAGCAGAAACAGAGATTGGGTTAGATCAGAGGAGCAGCCAATGACAAGCCCGATAAATCTCTCTCTCACACACACACACACACACACACACACACACACACACACACACACACACACACACACACACACTGAACATGTTGAGCTGATTATCAGGGCATTTGAAAAGAAATCTATTCACTGCAGCTGTGAATCTCAGACAAAAAGAAATTCATAATCAATAAACTGTTTATCTGCGGGATCTTGTGCCTGAGTGTTGGTACGGAGAGATGAGCGAGTCAGAGGGGTGCGAACGTGTCGGGGAGCATTTCGGGGGAAGTGAGAGATCATTTGTATTATTTTTAGACATTTAAAAAGAGAAGCGAAGAGAAAAGAAACACGGGGTTTTATATAGAGTATGGGGAATTAATTGAGATGAATCGAGCGCCAGATGTTCAGAATTGAGAGTGTGTGTGTGTGTGTGTGTGTGTGTGTGTGTGTGTGTGTGTGTGTGTGTGTGTGTGTGTCTGACATCTCTCATACATTGTGTGCATGAGAGCTGACTTTAGGCACTTTAGTCACTAATGACTTTTTATGACTGATTTAATTCAGTTGTGAAAAAACACAGACCCATAAAGACCCGAGTGCTGCAGGTCGCTAGAGCACCGCGCGTGTTTTTATACGCAGAGCTTCGCTGGTCATTTTATTACACTTTCAATTTGTACGGGAAAGTCCTAGAAATCACGTTTCAGTTCAGGATATTCTGCGTTTTTCTAGAATAATATATCCATGATGTTTTTTTTTTTGTTAGTTTTTTTGAGGTTCATCAGAGCCGCCTGCTTGTTTTTGTTCCACTGTACTTAAGAGCAGCAGCGGATTCCGTGTGACGGAGGGGGACATTAATATCGACACTGCCTCAAGCAAGATGAAGTCGAGTCGGCTTATGTCTCATAGCGTATTATTACAGCGGGTGACAACGTTCTGTTGTCCAGTGTAAAACTCGCGCAACTCATTTGTATTCATGCTAATGTCTTTAAGCAGTGCTTACATGCTGGGCCCTTGAACGAGGCCCTTAACCCTCAACTGCCCTCAACTCAAACATTCAGAATGATGTTTTCTTCTCCTTCATAGCATCTTCATTTCTGGTGTGTGACCAAATCCCCATAATCCTTCTCTACCCTCCTCATCTTTGCAAAATATCTTACAGTAGGAACATGTGCATCACAGTGTCCGAACAGTACTCCATAATCCCCAAATTAGCTTTTTTTTTTTTTTTTTTAATTAGCTTGTTTTATTTGCTATGAAACAAGATAACATGTCCTGTGGAGTATTTCTAAACAATCTGGCAACTCTGCGTTGAAATATGGAAATATGACATGGGTTTCAGTGCAAAATGTGTAAGCAGCATTTTCAGACTTTCACACAATTATTTCATTTTTTTATTTTTGGCAGAAAATGACTATTAACATCTGCATTACATAGCAAAATGCTCCACATCCATAGAAAACTGAGGAACGTTTACTGCCATAAAAGTTTCCCCAGCAGTCATGGACTTGTGTTATACGGCTCTCATCAACTACCCGAGTGATAGAGGTTAAAATTGTTTATTTTTATTTTTATTGTTTTTCTCAACATCTTTATCAACTTCTCTGTCTCACAATCATTGGAATTAAAAAGATTGTGAGACAGAGTTTAACAATTTTTTGCCAGTGACTTACTACAAAATCACATTTAGTTTGCTAGCATTTTTATTCAAACTCAACCATGGTCATTGATACTTTTATTGATAATTTTATGATTTATACACATTTTCATAATTTTCTTTTTAAAATTCTAAAAGCGCAATATATAAATACAAGTGAATTGAATTGAATTGAATATTAAATTGCATACAGTCACTTAAATTACGACAAACACAACTGCAGGCTGATTTATCCATTGTGACAAAACTGTTGGAGGTGGAGTTATAGCGTTTTGTGAAATTATACAAAGTACACATTATAGTATTTTGGCATTTGTTCTTTCGAAACACCTTTTGTGACTTTTTTTTTGTTCTTATCTCATTTTGCAATAAAACCCATTGCGGTTTTAAAATAAATAAAATGCCAGATTTAAGAGACAACATATTATTTATACTTTGCATAAACATTAAAATTTCTTCTCAAAATCTGATTTTATTCTTTATACAAATTTTAATTAAAAAAAAAAAAAAAAAAAAAATATATAATAATAATATAATATTATAATGGTAATAAAAACATCTAATTAACTGGTTGAAGCAGAGGAATCGTGAACATGTAGTATTAAAGCAAACCTTTTACATCCTCAATCCTGGCGATTGTGTGGCGGGAATTACAACCGTAACATTAAACCCACTGCAGTACCCATTTTTGACCACTAGGTGCAGTGAAGTGAAGGCTACGGACGTGAGAACGAAACAGCAGCTTGGGCCTGTTAATTAGCAGCACTTTTTTGTAAGCGATCGGTCACTACAAAGAGTTCATTAGTATTTCAAAGGAGTTTAAAATGTATGAAGTTGTAAATGAGGACTTTATGAAGATGAGCGTTTGATAAACGTTTGATATAACCCCCACGGACAGGCCGCGACTGCTTCAAAATGTCACATGTGCCGACGTGACCTGAAACGGAAAAAGCCATTAACGACGAGCGCCGATTAACAGTTCGCTTTTAGTGTGTGAAAACCTGCTTCGTTTGATTTTTTCTATTTCTTTTTTTTTTTTGTCCTTATAATTTGCATAACTACATGAAAGAGCAGAAAATTGGCAGCGCTGCTTCTCCTCTTTCTGTATTTCTTTTCCTCTTATATTCAACAAACCACTAAAGGAACGACAGCTTAATTAAAGATCTGTTATTCTCATTATGAATTTAGTCAGGTACATTATAAAACGAATCAACGTTTGGTTGTTTATTATGAATGGAAGCCCAAATGATCTACTTCAGCAGTGGATTTAATTTAATTAAACATTTTTAAATAAGTTCTCACTTAGCAAATATGGAAGCAAATGTGCATTTTCTATTTTCGCTCATATTGTCATCTTTTGCATGCAATAAGCAAACAAGGAAACTCCTTCAGTTGTCCGTCGCTGTTTAAACACACAAGACGTCTGTGACCAGGAGGCTCTGAGATCTTCTCACGTCCAGGTGCGACAAACAGCAGGGAAATCATTTCTACTCTGATAAACAGAGTCCCCCAGGCCTGGCGCGTCTTTTATTATTTCTTTTCTACAGCGCTGCTGGTGTGTGTGTGTGTGTGTGTGTGTGTGTGTGTGTGTGTGTGTGTGTTATGTTTGTTATCGGATTAACGTCCAGGCCAGAGACAGGAACAAGACCTTGAAGAATCAGCTCTTTAATGATGATCAGAGCAAAAGCACAAAAAGCACGGAGACGAGCTGATCAGATGTGCATGACAGAGAACAAAGAAAACACACAAATCTCCCCTGAAGCCGGCGATCAGTGGGGGGAAGAAATAAATCGCGCCGAGATTAAAGACAGGAAGCACGTCGAAGATTCTGATCGACCAATCGGGACACGGAGCCTCGAGAAATCCGCTGTTATGTGCTTTAATTATTGCCTCGTTTACTCGTTGTACCTACAGTATGCTCACATCGTGTCAGTGCTGTAAATCCCAGGATATTTACATCATTATTGTCATCTCAGATCATTTTGTTTAGTAAGTGCAAATGGAAAAGGTTTGTAGTTTTATGAGAATAAAGAAGTCGAGGTTCTTGGGCTTTAAAGCTGCGTCCACATCATCAGCCTGAAGTGACTCGAATTAGATTTTTTTTTTGTCACCGTAGAGTAACACTGATCGTTTTTATTATTATTATTATTATTATTATTATTATTATTATTATTATTAGGGCTGTCTGACTGTACAAATCGGATGTTTTTCTGAGTCCCTTTTATAGGTTTCCTAGATCCTCGATACACACCTGATGCCACACCTGGTCATGCAACTTCGTTCCAATTGGAATTCATGGCTTATTTTTTTTTTAAGTTGTACTTTATTTATTTTTTCGTTTATTGCCTCTGCAATTGCCAAGCGTGTTTTTGCTAAAATCGCATTCGTTGTTTGAAATGAACGAGTCCAGACAGTGCAAGCAAAGACGTATCGATTTGCTCATTTGTGAGGTTTTGGACGAGCATCCGCGTTCACATTAGAGTCAGATAAAAGTCATTAGTCAGTATGAATGTGAACCGTCACAACGTGCAAATCCAATCGGACTAGAAATGAGCAACGTGACTCGTCATGTGAGCGTAGAATAAAACTGCTGCCATATGAGGTGTTTTAATAATTTTTATTTTTTTTCTAGATGCTGGTTCGACCTCTCGCTCTTCACCTGCCTGTACGTGGCCTAATGGTTGATTAACACACTTACTGTAGTGTTGTTTTTCACCACTTTGTATCCATATGAAGGGTTTTACGGCAAAACGAGATAACTCCATTTTTTTACAGTTTTGAGGAAAAACATGTTTTTCTGATATAAAATTTCTTGTGCATATTTTCTTTGAGTCACAAGAGTGTTATAAAGTGTTTTTGACACACAGTAGGTACGTCAGCTATATGGCAGAATGAATTCTTTTTTAAAATGAAGCTTGTTTTTTTTGCACTTTCCCGAGTGACTTCAAACACATCACCAAAGAAACAGTACATTCCTTACAAGTCAGGTCGAATCAGAGATATTTCAATAAGGATAAATAATCTCCTCTTCATTACATTTTTTTTTTTCTGGACGCATTCGAATCTTTACTGTTAACACACCTCTAGAATTAGTTAACCTGGTTAATTAGCCGATACAGTCGGTCTGTCACCGTGGAAAAAAAACATCACTACGGTAATGATTTGTTGGTTGATATTCAATCACACCGATGCAGAACAGATCTACAGGATGGAGAAGGAGTGATAAAGACTCACAATCCCCTCTGCCCAGGCATCACCAGAAACCCTGCTGTTGTTCCTCAGTTGCCATGGCGATGAGGAAAAGCAGCTCCTTGTTCTGCACCCTAAGTGTTCTGCATTAAGGTGGGAACAGGTACGGGGGAAAAATAAGACGGAGACACTGAATCAGACTAAAACAGAGAGAGTAAAAGCGAGAGGTCTGATGTGTGACTCTTTTAATCCTGCTCTCTTGACCTTGAGCAGGAACACTTTGTTCTCCAAAAAAAATAAAAGAACGATTTTAAAGCATGTTCGATATTTCACGTCAGGTCTCTCGGCGTGTTCTGGAATGTTCATTTTGGTTAATGCGCTCCGGTAAACTTATCCCTGATGGAACCGAAGCAGTTATCACGATACTTTACGTTTGGTCAGCTTGGTCCACCTTTATCGATCTTCTCATTGGCTCAATGTTTTGTTTAATACCTTTTACAGCATACGGCTCGAGAAAAGACGGCAAATACGATGTCATATAAATGTCACATTCTCACCTATAAGCAGCTTATTTGAAAGATTCTTGATGAGATTCACTGTCGTTCGCTTGAACACATCGAACCTGATGGTTTCTCCTCTGGATTCCTCCAACCTCCCCGGATCATGCCAGAGTGGTTTGGCTACAGCACATGAGCCCCTATGAGCGAATAATTGTGTGTACGTGTGTGATAGACTGGAGTCTTGTCCAAGCTCCGTGGCCGTTCCACACCCAGTGTTCCCGGCACACACACTCATGGGGCGTCCATGACCAGGATGAAGTGAGGAAGTTAATAATTCGCATGATTGGTGCCAATAATTCTGGATGGTAATTTCACTCACACTGTGTCCTGTATGGTCCTGAAACGCTGCTAGCATTAAGTTAAGATTAGCCTGAGATACGAGACTAGCTTTGCATGAACTCGACCCTGTGAATATAATAAACTTGTGTTAATATGATGCTTTTTAAATGCGCGTGTAATGTACAGCTGTCCAAGAGTTCTTAGCATTTTCAGTATGTCCTAGTTAACAGCTCGATCTGTTATACTGCAATCAGCTGACCCCTGAAATCGAAGCTCGGAATTCTGTAAAACAAGCCAACTAACTACGCGTAATGAAATCTCTATTTTCATCTTCAAAACAATCAACAAGTTTAGTTATGTTTTAAATGTAAACATCTAAACAAAGATCTACATAACACTGTCGTAACAATGTCGCGATGACGGCGTCTGAATAACGCTGGTTTACGAAAAAACTAAATTT
Organism: Clarias macrocephalus; assembly: GCA_011419295.1. NCBI lineage: Eukaryota > Metazoa > Chordata > Actinopteri > Siluriformes > Clariidae > Clarias > Clarias macrocephalus. The sequence goes on from JAAGKR010002363.1 coordinate 77,133, forward strand.
CAACGTTTCTTTGGAGCACTGATACCAATTAACATCCCTTCGCACAATGTCCGAGGACGTCCAGGGTCCAGGTTTCTAACAGAGTTTAGCGTTCCGATCGGAGGTGGAGTCGGACCCAACAGCTTCCCGCACACAGCGTGTGTATCTCTGAGTGCTTCAATGTTAAACCTCTTTATTTCATTTTTTTTCCCCGAAATCTTACCGTCCAGGTTCTTTGCCTGCTTTTTGATCTTGGTGTTTGTTGTTATGTACACAGGTTTACTAGCTTTAGCGCCGTGTGGCTGCTACATGATGCATGCATATGTCTCCCTTTTGCTTGGTGGGTTTCCTCCGGGTAATCTGGTTTCCTCCCACAGTCCAAAAAAACATGCAGATTAGGGTATTTCCAGATTGCCTGTAGTGTGTGTGTGTGTGTGTGTGTGTGTGTGTGTGTGTGTGTGTGTGTGTGTGCGCACTGTGATGGATTGCCACTACGTCGAGAAGCTCCATGCCCCAGTGAGCCTGTATACTGGATAAAGCGGTTTAGACGATGAGTGAGTGAGAGCAGCATGCCCCCTAGTGGTGCAGTGGGAAGCGCGCAGTGCTCTCACCGCAGTTATGGGATTTCACGTTCCGATCATGAAATTCTGTTCAGTATTTATTAAAATAGTTTTTGCGTTATTAGCATTTCTGCCCGCGTTATCCCATCGTCATGTTGTTCTGACATCATTTCATCCAAGTCATTATAACTTTTATAACTTATTTCTCCTTTTGTTAGTAAAACACATCAGGATTTAATGCTTGTCTTCCTCAAAATCGGTCCTTCCCAAGCTTCATGTGCACACAACGACAGGCAATGTCTTTACTTGATTCCAGTCTAACATCCAAACGCGCATACGCAATAAAACACATCGCTCGCACTGTACGTTAAAAACCAAGTTGATAAAGTCTCATGAAGAAGTTTCTGACTTTTATACTTATACCGTCTGAAATTCCGCATCACAGATATTACACCCTAGTAATCCGGGTGTCTGCTGTGGCGCGGTCGTAGCCCTGATCAGGCGAATTTACAGCGCACGTCCACGCTTACTTACGGGATCGACTGTATCACTCACCGGACAGGTTTATTTGATCAAGGTGCCGTCATGGTTACAGGATGCAATCACCAAATTGAGGCCGATACGTCATGGGAAACTGCTGGTGCAGGGAATTGCTTTTATGCAAACCAGACCATAGTGCTGCCTTTCCATTACACAGCGTACAGATGATGCAGCTCTGATCTCCTGCTTTAAAAGAGGGTCCACTTTAATCAGCGCGCGCTTCAATTTAATTAAGGAAGAGAAACTGGACCTTAGCCACCAGTAGATGTAGATATGATGGTGGGGGGGAAAATGGAGGCTGATAAGATTTCCAAAAAAAAAAAAAAAGATGAAATTTTTTAGGATTGTTCATGCGGCGATGTCTTGATGTGCGTTACCATGGAAACGGACACGGGTTTTAAGACTGAGATATGGTATGTCTGTTGTTACTCCTTATACCTTACACCTCGAGGATTCCTGTGTGTGTGTATGTGTGTGTGTGGAGTTTGCGTGTTCTCCCCGTGCTTGGTGGGTTTCCTCCGGGTTCTCCGATTTCCTCCCACAATCCAAAGACCTTCAGATTAGGCTGATTGGTGTTCCCACATTGGCCGTAGTGTGTGAATGAGTGTGCGAGTGTGTATGCGTGTGTGTGTGTGTATGCGTGTGTGTGCCTTGTGATGAATTGGCTCCCCGTCCAGGGGGTCCCACCTCGTGCCCGAAGTCTCCTGGGTTGGGCTCCAGGCATAGCGTTTATCTATGCAGGTTCTTGACACTGGACTACTTGTAGCACGAGGTCCTGCGAGTATAAAAGATAAAACAAATAACTCTTATGTTAACATCTTGGCCATTCCTTGTTGCGCACGCTTTACTCTATCGGTCAAAAGTTTGTACACCCCATCTAAAACCATGGTCGTTCCTGATTTTTATTTCTTTCTACATTATAAAACAATACCGAAGGTGTTCATCCAAAACACGCAATAATCTCCTCTGAACAGTTGATCTTGAGATGTATATCTGCTACTTCTGCTCTGTAAAGCTTCATAACGGCGCTAATCTGAGGTGCTGGTTGTTAATCGGTGATTTCTGAGGCTGGTGACTCCAAATGAACGTCTCCTCTGCAGCAGAGCTACAGTAAGTTTTGGGAAGGTCTTCATGAGAGACAGTTTCATCATGGAGCTCGATGGGTTTTGCAAACGCACTCGACTATGAAACTGTTCTTGCAAGAACTCTTCCAGAACTCTGACATTCGTGTCCTAAAATATCAAGCGGCTTCATCTTTTTCTCCACTCGTAAAGGACACACGTTCATTTGGCCTGGAGCTCGGTGACCTACAGGGTGAAGAGCTCTCCGGACGTCCCGGCAGGAACACGGGAACACGGAGCCACGGCACAGACCATTAATCCAGACCGCAGTCTAACAGATAAGACCTGCTGCAAATATGATTAAAGAGAACACAAGGCCAGAGAGCCAGCGACTCAACACTCATCTAATTTGGCGATGAACTGAAAAATGAGACTTGCGCAATTCCTGCCACGTTTGAACACCGTTTCCTCGTGTTGCGCATCGATACGAAAGAACAGCGACGCGGTGGACCTGAGCAGATTGACTTTGTGACACGGAAGCCTGCGGATAGACGAGACGGAGGTGCGATATTGCTGCGAACGCATCCGAGCTGCAGCGCCCGTGTGTCTGTTCCGACATATGTGATGTCTGTGCATGCATGTCATGTATTTGTGTGTGTGTGTGTGTGTGTGTGTGTGTGTGTGTGTGTGTGTGTGTGTTGCATGTTGATGCTGAGGCAGATTTGCAGTCCCTTTCCTCTCCGAGGGCTAAATGGAAAAGCGTTTTGAAGCTTGGCAAGAGGCCAGAGAAGGTTTCCACGGCAACAACCATGGCCCCCATTTCTACCTCCGTTCATACTGTCTCTCTCTCTCTCTCTCTCTCTCTCGCTTCTTCTTCTTCCATGTCGAACCCTGTTTCCACATTACACGAGATGTACAGTATATACGCAGTGCAGTGACTGAACATGAGTTACACACACTGATGTAGCGAGCGATATTCTGACCTCAAACACGCAACGATGGTTTATAGTTAAAGTTCAATGCAATTTTTTAAGAGTATTTTTCCTTCAATAAAGCATTTGCTTATGATCTTGATCTTTTTTTTTTTTTTTAATCTTGTCTTATTTTTGCTTGGACCCGCAGCGATATTTCCTAATAATTTTCCTTCCCAAAATAAAAAGAGAGATGTTATGACTCGAACCCACACTGACCCTGACCTGAATAACGTAGCCTCCGAAGATAAACTATTGAACATACGCACCCAGTGACCGCACACGACTATGTACAGTGTTATTATTAATCCTGTGAGCTTCATTTATAGTATTTCTTAGTAAAAATACCTCATAATAAAACCTTCAAAATCAGAATTTATAAAAACCAAATGCAATAAAAACACTTTCTTTTCTTTCTTTTTTTTTTTTTTGTTCCGGCCGAAACATATCGGTGCTGAAAAGTGTCTCACCCGTGTGAAAAAGTGAATTTACAGTTAAAATCATATAACACCAATTTTCATAATACTTACACTAATGCTTCTTATCTTCTTGTTTTTTAATATATTTATCAGATAAAAAGAAAGACAGTTGCTAAATACAGTTTCACGCCCTTTTATGTCTGTAACTTTCTAAAATTCAAATCTTTTAACGGTCTTAACTGTCATTCAGATGAAACTTGGCCGATTTAGATTTGACATAAAAAAGACATAAACCTGAAAAATGTCTATTATTGTAAAATGCTCAATTGTTAAGATATTACAACATGAATTTGACATGGTTACAGACACTGCAGATTATTATTTTAATCCCTAATTTTGCATGAAATACTTTAATTTAAGCAACAATAATCATAAAGAAATATAAATAATTAGCATTTTAAATGATTATTGATTGAAGCGAGACAGTAAAACACTGATAAGTGGCCATTCCTGGGGCTCATACTGTATAAAATCATCTCTCCAGAACGGCTGAATTTTTTTTTAGGGAAGTGAAAGAATTTTATTTGTCAACAAATTGCAAACTCAAAAGTTCCAGTAATGCAGCTCGGCCACGGCAGCGCGTCAGTTGCTGACATAGAAACACGGCTCCCTGCTTCTATAGGGTGCCATTATTATTATTTTTAATTAACGACCTAATCTTATTTATTTTTATTTATTTAATGGAACTGTTTTGGAATCTTGTAGTTCATGCATGTTTATATCTTTTAAAGTATTTAGTATAAACATTTTTAATTCAATTTAAAGTGAGATAAAGTCATTAAAGCTTGAATCTAGAGATGAGGGAGAAATCGATTCAAATGACGTATCATGATTCGTTTGCGTGGTAATGCATGTCTCGCCACGCTGACCCCAGAATCTTAAAAAAAAAAAATTATTCATTTTTAATTAATATAAGTTTGTGTTTGAGATGGTAAAATGTTGCAGTTCTTCTGCAATCCTACAGTTTAGTTTATGGTGTTTTGTTAAGAATTGTAACAAAAACAAGAGAAATATATAGAATTAAGATATTTATAAAGTCATGATACAGTATCACAGTACAAATGTGTCGGCAGCTGGGCATCGTGATGATATCGGATCGGGCGGTAACTCATCTCTAGTGTAATATATATATATATATATATATATATATATATATATATATATATATATATATATATTAAATTGCTCTATGATTTAAAGACAATCATTTGAGATGTACATTTATAATAATTATACAATTATTATAACGTTACGTCTCGGCATACGAGTGTTTAAGGTTCTTAAGGTGAAATTTCGTAATGCGAAGCGCATTTTCCCATAGGAAATAATGTAAATGCACATTATCCGTTCCAGCCTCCCATAAATATTACCAATATTACATATTTCCAACACTATAATCATCTTTTTGCATTTAAATTCAATCAAAACATTTACAACGGAAGGACAATATGACATAAATAGACATTAAACCTAATTTAACCTTCAAGTTGCCGAGACAAATTTCTTGCTAAATTTCAGTTCCTAAGGCGGAAGGCAGAGTGTTTGTATGTCGAGGTCCGGCTGTATTTACACAAACTCAGGACTGAACGTACAACAGGAACTAACTGTATACACTTTCATAAAGGCCACTATAATACTGTACATACTGTGTGCTGAACGTTTTACGAAATTCTAAATGATCTTTTAAAACCATCGATCGAGCCAGAAGGCCGTCACACTTTCCCACATCCGGCCGCGCTGTTGATTTTTCAGCCGTGTTGAGAAGCGCAGGGTTGTTGTCAGCGTGGCTTTTTCCACAGCTGTGTGATTTTTCTGCTCGTATTTAAATGGCCAGCTTGTCACTATGTGTTAATGAGCGCGAGTCCCAGGTGTACACGCAGCCAGTAAACAGCACTTTCATTAAGAGGATGAACAGCGGAGGATCTGGGCCGAGGCCAGCTCTCGTACAAAACACTGAATCTGAATCAGAACCGGGAGTCAGAACCGGCCAGGGTTTTCCACTCGCATCATGACAGCGACACGAGAAGTGAAGTCGAGTGTTTCAGCAATCGGGTGACGTCGGTTACGTTACCGTATTAAAGGGAAACGGATCTGATACTCACGTACGCGGTCCCAGGCGGATCGATGCCTCATTTCCCTGAAAAAATACGTCAATGCTGTGCGCGGGACAAACGCAAATTATGACATCCAAGTGGGAAACGCTCGAGGAAATCCACCTGACGATCCCGACAGTACGAAGGCAGCAGATTGTTTCAGCAGACGCGCGTACTGAACAAATTACTGACGTCACCATGGAGGTGTCAGATGGACAGGTGACGTGAACATACGCACTGTGTACAGTGTGTAGCTGTAGCGTGTATGCAGGCAGCGTCACAGCTTGGCCTTGATCAGCTCCTGATGTCTGTTGGTACGGAGGAAGAGAAAGTGTTGTGTTGTGTTGTGTTGTGTGTTTACTGATGTTTTACCAGCGAGACAAAGAATAAAACACATCAAATCCTCGCTAAGTCTGACCCCGACTGCAGAACCAGGTGGAAATGATAAAATGGTCTTAGTATCAGTATATCTAACCTCGTACCCTGGTGCTGCACTTGATATTCAGTCTGTGTACTTTTAATGGGTTCCTCTTTTATTACTCTTATTATCGATGAGTTGATCTCTGATTGTAGTCCATAATCTGTAGATTTCTTGTGCATTTCAGGTGATTGATTATGAAAAAGGCGGCACTGGTTAGCACTGCGGCGTCGCACCTGCAGGGTCGAGGGTTCGAGGGTTCGAGTCCCACCTCGGGGTCTGTGTCCATGGAGTTTAGGTGTGATGGAACCCTGTACACAGGATAAGTGGTATAGACGATGACTGACTGAAGCAAATTCAACATGCAACCTCCACGCACACAGATCCCGAGGTGGGACTCGAACCCGGGAGCTACAAAGGCGACGGTGTTCACCGCTATGCCAACAATTTAATTTTTACTTCTGATAATGAAGTCAAATCTTCTGATGTCTTCATGGTATAAATCCAGGTTCTTATAAATCTTCTTTCGTTCTATATCTCTTTTTCACTCAACTCTATAAACGGTTATCACACAGTAAATTTATCATCTCTCCACCTCCACACATCTCTCTCTCTCACTGTGTGTGTGTGTGTGTGTGTGTGTGTGTGTGTGTGTGTGTGTGTGTGTGAAGGTATTTCATCTAAACCATGTGCGATGATTAATGATGCTACCCGAGGTAGCCACATACACACACACACCCCCCACCCTCGCACACACACACACACATATCACCTTGTATGTGTTATATATGTGGGACGAAAAGGCACTAATACACACTTTCACCAAATTCTGCACCATCATTATTATTATTATTAGTGTTATTATCCTCCAGAGTTCAATCATGGAATTAAATCACATCGTCTGATTGATTGTGTGTTACTGCTGGCACCTAATCATTTCTTTGGGCTACCGGCTAATTTATAGCAGTGTGTGTCTGTGCATGTGTGCATATATGCGTGTGTGTGTGTGTGTGTGTGTGTGTGTGGGTGGGTAGGCCTTGCATCCTGTAGGAGCGCATCAAATATTAAATACGGTTGTTAAAAAACATTTCATGCAAGAGCGATTAATAATGCATGTCGTCATGTTCTATAATATGAGGAAATATATGGCCGAGCTGGATTCATGAGATTCATGAGAGTCCTCTAACAGCGTTCATTTGTAATTTTTTTGGCGCTCATTCTCCAGTTTCCGGTGTCTGCTACTTGATAGATCAGATTTTTAAAATCTGTATAAATTTTAGCTCCCAGTCTTCATGCACAACCTCTGAAAATGAGCTGTATCTAATGCCACTAAGTGTCGTGTCTTAATCCTGTTGAAAGTGCAGTGAAGGAGAAAATCCCTCTTCCATTCTTCTTCTTCTTCTTCTTCTTCTTCTGCTCTGCTATCCGCCGAGCCGTCTCGCTGGGCCGGGTGGAGATTTAATAAGAGTCGCATTTACGGTTTTTCTTTTGCCTACAACTTATGATGAAGTCGAATACGCTTTACAGTCCGAGCGTGTCGATGTCTAATAAGCTCAGAGACGTACAAGTGCGACACGGCTGCTTCGTTAACTTTTTTTAATGTATTTTTCATATTCGCCAAATAATAGTGCTGTGTATCGTTTAAAAAGTTTCCGTAGCGAGACTGATACAGAGCAGATCCTGAATAGTACTTTTTTTTTTTTCGATTCCAATTTTGTAAAATCCAAATAAGTGATATATTAGAAATTACGTTTCATATCTTTAGTTATTTTTTCATTTTTTTGCATAATCGAAGTTGCTTTAAATCATACTAGCGTAGGTAAAAAGTTTGTAGAAATAGTTAAAAGGTTAAAGTTGAAATAATCTGATCAGCCACACACACCTGCTCCTAACTTCACTTCTGCTCAACATTTACCGTGTTTCAGCAACTTGCCCTTTTCTACTCGTGTACTTTGACAGAATAAAATTAAAAATAAACCGATTTCGCATAAAATGAACCCTAAACAAGGAGCACTGAGCAGTGCTGCGTGTGTCCCGTCACCAGGGGACTCTGATCCTCATGTGATTCGCTTCATTCAGTCTGACTGAGACTTTTCTCTTTGGCTCACCGAAACTTGATGATGATGTGAATTGACTCGTGCCCTAAGTCTCCTGGGATAGGCTCCAGGCCCCCGCGACCCTGAATACAGGATTAAGCGCTATAGATGATGATGATGAGTGATGAATTCATTTATCATTTAGAAAATCATGATACTAACAGAATCGCAATACAAATCAAATCAAACCAGCGCCTACTGTAGGTATAACCATAATTAGATACAATTATTTGTCACGTTGGGGTCGGGGCTCATTGTGGGCCAGAACACAGCGCCCCCTGGAGGAGATGGGGTTAAAGGCTTTGCTCAGCTTGGCAGTGCTGGGGTTTGAACCCCCAACCTTCCTATCAGTAACCCAGAACCTTACCAGTCTGAGCCGCTCCTGCCCTCATATCATATCGTACCGTTTGGTACCGTGTGGTACCGTGTGGTATCATGGGCTCCCTGGTGGTTCCCCTCCCTACTGCAGATGGATACGTTATATTATAGCTACATTTTTAGGTATAACTTATAGAACAGATAGAAATGTCAAAAGTCAGAGAACTCTAACCTGCAATGGAGTGAAATGTACGAGTAACACACTCTGCTTCCTCCGTCCGTCCGCTGCGCACGGATGTGACATCAATAATTCATGAGAGCAAACCAGCTGAAGATTTCCTGTCGGTCTCGTCTCCTTTCTCTTCTCCTGACATCATGGCTGGAGCGCAGACACGCATGTGCACGTGTAGAAATGCCCGCAGACAATTAGTTTTATTCGCTCTAACTCTCTTATTAGGCGTTTTATTGATTGTGGCCCGCTGATTACATTTATAGTCTTATTGCTCTGCTCACTTGTTTGTGGTCACCATTGCATTTCCATCGACCGCTTTCCAGGCGGTGTATTGTATCAACACCTACAGTCTTAACTCTTCACCCGGCAAACACGCAGCAGCGCGCTCGTCTTTTTAATGGCTCAGTGGAAGCCGTATTCTCCTGGGCGCGCTAATCTCATCTGAGTGGGAGAAGTGGAGCTGTATTAGCCGTTTCCAAGCCATGACATCTTACCTGCTAAGACGTGAGAACGATTTCAGTTCAGCGTCAGGCTTTATGCAACCATCCGCTAGAACAGCGGCAAACCACTGATTTATATGAATGCACTGAGATTAGTATTCTGCGTCAGGCAAAGAAAACAACTAAGGAGATTGACTGGAATTAGGATAAACTGTCCAATGCATTAAATCCTGGTAGGATAGCGAGCGTTGGAGGAAAAACAAATCACGAATTTTGTTCAATAGTGGGAGCATTTCCATACACACACACACACACACACACACACACACACACACACACACACACACACACACACACACAATGTGATGCGAACTCACAGGATTGGGACTAAACAGCTGTGCGTCCCCATTGGTTAGTGAGACTCGTCCAGAAAAAAAAAGTCCTCAGTTTGCTAGAGAGCATAAAGAGAGTGATGGAACAAGGTCATGTGACCTGATGAGTCCAGAGTGATGGGCGTGTCAGGGTAAGAAGGGAAGCGATGCACCCATCATGCATAGTGTCCACTGTACGAGCCTCTTGTCATTGTCTCAAAGCAGCTTCACAGAAATTAAAAGAAAATTAAAAGAAGACTTATGGAAATGTATATATGTGTAAGAAAGATGTGTCTAGATAATGAGATCGTCCCTGATGAGCGAGCCAAGGGTGACGGCGACAGTGGCAAGGAAAAACTCCCTGAGATGGCAATAGGAAGAAACCTTGAGAGGAACCAGACTCAACAGGGAACCCATCCTCATCTGGGTGATAACAGATAACAGAAATTGTATAACATCATGTGTGTTATGCAGATGAAAATTCGATATAACAGAAGTTATTTAAATTAACACAAAAACCAGTTCAGTTCAGGGATGAGTCAGCAGGTGCAGAGTGCAGATGGAGGTCTGGATCACTGGGAGCTCAGGAGCAGCTCATGAAGTCAGCTGACCACCTGAATGTCCTGAATCACCAGTACATCACATCTATGGACGTTTTTTTATTCCCTGATGGAACAGACGGCCGTGATTAATTCCATCCATCCATCCATCAGTCTGAGAACCTAAATTAGTAGACCTAATCTGCATGTCTTTGGCCCGAGGGAGGAAACCAGTGTACCCCGAGGAACCCACCAAGCACGGGGAGAACAAACTCAATGCATACAGCATTGGGGGGGGGATTCGAACCTGACCCTGGAGGTGCACGGCGACACCGGACTGCGCCACCGTGGCACCAAGATGGTTAACTACCATACTGTGAACCCTGACTGACTGGCTTCAAATCATATAAAGTGTGATAAGAGGTAGTACGGTGTATATACATTAAATGTACATTTATTCTGGCAAGTTAAGTAGCTTGTGTGTTTTTATTAATGATATTAACTAAAAATAAATAAATAATAAAAAGAAATAAAGCCATCAGTTAGGAGAATTAGGACTGCTATGTAAAAGCTTTTATTTCTTTTTATTATTTATTTATTTAAAAATATATATTTAAAAAATTATTTTATTTAAAAATAATTTATTATAAATTTTTATTATAATTTTTTTAAATTATTATTATTTTATGTAGAAGAAGGATAAGATGATAAGAGGACGATGGCTCAGTCACTTCCATACATTATGGCTTCTTGTTTAAAAGCTTTGTGACACTTAATTAAGGCCAACTGGTGACTGAGTGACCTGGTACTGTATGTCTCAGGCTGCAAAGTGTCCTGGTCCTTTTGCACACACACACACCTCTGTGCTTGGCATCAAGTTTTGCACGAGGGATCTCTTACCCAGACTGTTAAATTTAAATGGAAAAAATAATACCTAATATTATTTTAATATACAGTATATACCTAGATATTAATAATAATACCTGAATATGTTATTGTTTTGGGATATAATTTTTTTTCCTTCATGTCCACCATCAAAACCAGCGACAGTAACGTTAAAGCGGCGGTAAATGAAGTCGAGCGCTAAGCGCAGGCTTCGCCCCCTAACCGCGATAATTCGTAACTTGCGGATTCGCACCCGTCGTCAGCGCGCTGTTAGCTTTATAGCTCTTTATAGCCCTTTATATCGGGCCTCGCTTTGTGCAGAGTGCGCTGATGAGTGGCCTGTGGGGAACCGTAAACACGGCGGGTCTAAAGTGAAAATAAAATAAAAAGAGGAAGCGGCTCGGGCGCAGAGCCGCAACCGTCTCTCCCATTTACACACGTCCCCTTGGGTTAGAGGGTCACGGGAGCAGGTGCTACCATAAACAACGGAGTGTGTGCGTGCGTATGTGTGTGCGTGCGTGTGTGTGTGTGTGTGTGTGTGTGTGTGTGTAAATGTGATGCAGGAAGCTTGTAATAAATAGTGACAGTGTGAGTTGAGGTGTGAAAAGGTGTGTTGAACATCGGCTCATCTGGCCCTAATCTACCCGAGTGAGCCAGCCAAAAACCCTCTCCCCGTCACTTTCTCTCCGTCTTTATCGTTTTTTTTTCTCTTCCTCCTCCTCCTCCTCCTCCTCCTTTTCTCTCCATCTCACACATGAGCGTGAGATCAATAATTCATAAGAGCAAACAGGAAGTGAAGCCTCTCACGTCTTCCTCCGTTTCTTTCTCTCCTTCTCTCCTTTCACTGTACTGTATGAATTATGGAAATAGGCAGAGAAAATGAATGCGGCGTACAATATTATAAAAACAAACTAACTAAATAAATAAATAAACAAACAAAACCTCGCTTGAGGAATACGGTGCGCTTCCGAGCGCCGGGAATTCGAGCGCGTCCTCGGCAGTTAGAGAGAGATTTTAATGACGGGACGACGTTGTCATTTAAATCGAATCGCGCCTGGTCTCCGGGGGACCGCGGAGACAAACACTCCGGCTCGCTGTGTCGGCGTCCGTCTCGCTGAGGATGTCATTTAATTCTGCGGTTGTTGATTTTAAAATAATCACCCTGTAAAATGAATGGCCTCAGGTCTCAGGTAGACGGGGTGAAGACTTTTAGCTCATGCGATGGCAGTTTGTGCGGTTTTGGCTTCTTTAATAAGGATCCATCAATCCTTTATCTGTACTTTATACCACGAGGGGCTTGGATCCTATCCCAGGGATCTCAGGGTACGAGGCGGGGTACGACCTGGATGGGGTGCCAACACGTCACGGAGCACAAGCTGTCACGCTCTGTCATACGCTACGGGCAGGTTGGGAATCGCAGTCAGTCTACGCCGCGTGTCTTTGGATGGTGGCAGGAAACCCACCAGGCACGAGGAGAACACACACACACACACACACACGCACACACACACGCACACAAAGCAGAAATACTGGTTAAAGTGTGTATTGTCTGAATAGTATTAGAGATGTTTGCTTGTTCAACTACTCCATAAACTAATTTTAGCATCAGAGTGTGAATATTTCTAATGACGCTCCACTTCACTGCTGAAACTTAATTACGCTAATTGCTGCGCTGCTTGTTGCGAGAATGCAAAAAATCTGGTCATTGAGTTTTTTTCCTGTTATTAGATTACTTGAATGCATTAGTCACAGTCCTGCGCAGTTCGTATATCAGCAGATTTAAGACAAAAATATCATGTATAATTGTTGATACAGTGAGCTTCTGCTATGGAGGTGTTTTTGTAGCATTAATGGTCTCCAGTGTCAGCGATGGGGAACAAACTCCACTCAACCGAAGTCGCCACAGTCGTCTCCTGATTTGAAAGCGAAGTCGTTGCGGTCGGTACAAATCCAGTTCATTTTTCAAGTGTAGCGACGCTGCATCGAGCTGTTAGCGATTTCAACAAATTTCTAAGGACATGAAAATGAGCGGATGGCGAATGCTGCAGAACAGGTAAGCAGGCGATACCAATGCGTAAGAATCTATAACAATTTAACAACGGCGCAGAAGAATCGATATTAAAATGTTATCGCGGCGTATTGAAAAACGTAGTCAGGAGGCGCCAGACGAAATCTTTTAACATTTTCCAACTTAGACACTAACGATGCTAACACGAACTTAGACTAACGATGTTCACACCGAGGCCAAAAGAGGTTGTAAGGAGCCGTTACCGTCCTCTACAAAGCTGCCCAGACGCCGTAAGGAATTTACATCTAGTATATTTGGTTAATATCACCTTGTATCGACAAAATCCTCGTCATCCTTAATGATTTGATTAGTGCGTGATGCAGGAAGTAGAAACAGGACTGGACGCTCTCCAGAACCACGATACAATGAAATGAATGAATTAATTTAAAGTTGCTACGTGTTCGAAACTTCAGGGATGACATTCTGATAGCGTTAAAGCTGTGTCAGAAAGTGCTACTAGTATGTCAGAAAGTGCTACTAGTATGTCAGAAAGTGCTACTAGTATGTATAAAACTGTGTTATACTTTGTGCGGTGTTACTACCATCCTAACCTGTAGCTAACAATGTTGCTGAAGTAGCGCAGACTGATAAAACTACAGTGTTTCTGCTGCTGATTATTAAAAAATAATAGAATACTGGTGACGTAAACGGCGTCTCCATAGCAACTTTAGATATCGTTGTAGCTAACGGCTAGAAATGGCTAAAGAAATCAGAAGATGTAGTCAGTTAGTGGTTCAGCTGGTACAGTCAGGAAAAATTTGAAATTAATGGTAAAAAGATTCCCAATTCGATTCTCGTTCTGTACAGTTTTATTCAGTTGCCGTAGTAACTGAGCTAAGCCACGCCCCCTCCACTCACACCCGCTCATCACACACTCAACTAGTAAAAATGTTTATATCTTGGGACCCGTCTGGGCTACAAATTTAGCGTTTTGTTCAGGAAAAAACGACACAGCGACTTTCATCTTCTACTTCACAGTTCCTCCAGGAATTTAATTATTTTGTAAAACTGCTTGGAATGAAGAAAAATACTTATTTGCTGAAACATAAAACTAATGAGTTGAAACAGACACGATAAACTTCATTGTGGTAAACAGTCGTAAACAGTTTTTATTATTATTATTATGAAATGAGATATTGAGTGTGTAAACATGCCAAGGTGCTGAAAAATAAATCTAAAGATATCTACCGAATATGTTCTGTAATTATCTTTTTTGACAAAATGGTCGTCCAGGAACCGGCGCCGGAGTCGATCATGACAAGCTGCGTTTGCTCTTTTTATTTGAAGAACTTTACAGCAGCTGGAACGTTTCTGCCGCCGCGTCTCGGTTTCTGGCTCCACGTTTCCGTCCCTTGTTCTCGTGTGTCGCCTGAGTTCTAATTGGTCTCGTTCTTTAGGTTCCGAGCTCGCTACAGTCTTTCCCTTACAGTCGTTGGGTTTACGTCTCTCTTCGTTTTGGGTGTAGTGATCGCTTTCTGTGATCGCTTCAATTACAGTTCTAGAGAAATCCGCACTTGCGCAGAAACTACACATGAGCAGAAACTAACTTGGTTTGCGGATATTAATATTGATTTGGGCAATACTGTATGTACAAACTGTAAAATAAAATATGATATTAGAGGATTAAAAACACTACAGGATGTGCCTTGTAGGAAGGTGAATCAACTTCAGGGTGGTAAAAGTAATTCTGCTGTATCACGCCGCTCTGCTGCCAGACTCGGCACATCCTCAGGATTTAATTACGTCTCACTCACTCAGTCGTCGTCTATACCGTAGTGCGCTTTATCCTGAATACGTGGTCTGGAGCCTATCCTACGCCTATTAGCCTAATCTGTAGGTGTTTGGACTGCGGGAGGAAACCCAACAACCACGGGGGGAACATGAACAGTAAACTCACAGTCGGAGTCACACAGACTCCGAGGCGGGAACCGAACCCGGACCCTGGAGGTACAGGGCAACAGTGCTAACCACTTAGCCACCCTTATTTAATTTCAAACTCATTATTATTATTATTATTATTTTATTATTATGCTTATATTTATTTATTTATTTATTTATTTATTTATAATCTTGCTGTATCATTTCAACTGTTTAATCTCGATTTCTTTGCCATTAACAGGTTAAGTAGCTCAACTGATCAATAACAATCTTTTTAAGTACACCCCCTGGCTATTTTTTAAAAGTCGATATTTATTGACAGATTATTAAGAGCTTTTTATTATGTTGTAGTCACACAATACATGAAGTGCCTGTAAGTATTGATCAATCTATTAATGTACAGAAACTGTCAATAAAGATCTCTGTAATACTGTACAGTACGTCTACGCTCAGCTCAGGGGAGCTCGCACGTTACGAATGAGTGTGTGTGTGTGTGTGTGTGTGTGTGTGTGTGTGTGTGTGTGTGTGTGTGTGTGTGTGTGTGAGAGAGAGAGGGAGAGAGAGTTTTCTGCTCAGTTTTATACTGCAGTTAGTGATGAATATGGAATAAGTCTCATCTGATTTCGTGTCCCGTTGGCGATGTGAGCGCGCGGTCAAGGCTGACAGAAAGAATTTGCAATCAACAAATTGTCACGAGATTAAGGCAGAATCGAAACGTGTCCACACTGAAGAGAGAGAGAGAGAGAGAGAGAGAAAGAGAGTGAAACTGGAGTGTGTTGAAGGAGAGAGGGTGCTAAAGAGAGATCTGAATAAACGTTAATAAAATGAGGCCGGAGGCGGAGACAGAACGGGAAGCACGTCGTTTCCAGTTCGTAGGTATTTTCGTCTTTCTGGAAAAAACATGGGAAAGCTGCTAATTTATAACGGGTGGAGTCCACAGCACACTGGTGTCGGCGTTCACGCAGAAGGGAAGACGTGTGTGTACAACAACAGAATTCCCTGCATCGCTGGAAGGTCACCTGACGATACCGCGGCGATCCGACCGCGGCCGGGAGTCCGACAGAGCGAAAGTGGCCGTATTCTCTCTGTGTGGGAGGGGCTTAATCCCTTTCTGCTGTCAATCACAGTGCCACTAGCCACCTGTGGGCTCATGTACTGTATGTGGAAAAGGGTGCAGTAGATACTGCAGTGTTCTGTGGAGATCCACACCACGCAGGACTCCAGTCCATCCCATGAGAAATTTTACCTCGGTGTACGCTGTCATGGTAGTCCGGCGGTACCTGTTCCGTGGTACTTTTAACAGTTCCAGTTCTTATTTTGCTGATATAGTACAGGTATCACACTATGTACTGTACTATAGTGTGATACCGTAGTACGGTACTGTGGAACACACACAGCACGCAGAGGGTTCGATTCCCACCTCGGTGGAACGAGTGTTCTCCCTGTGCTTGTTGGGTTTCCTCTCGCTGTCCAAAGTCATGCGGATTAGCTCTACTAATCTCGTTCCCAAGGCGCCCGTAGTGTGAGTGTGTTTGAATGTTCGCCGGAGGTCCTACTGTACCACCGGCGTATCAATGGGAATAAATCACAACTATGATCCGTAGTTGGACCACAGAGGTTTCTAGATGGATTTTATCATTGTACCCTTTTTATTTTCCCCTAAGAGACATTGTAAAAAAAAAAATTACACTGACCCTGCTGTACTGACCTCTGCAGCATCATTTTATCTGGTTACATCCAAAGGTGATATCTGATCAGCAAGGATAACCACAGATATCCCCAGTTATCCTACTGTCTGGTACAGTAGATGACGCAGGGTGACCTTTCAGCCGGATAAATTTACTTTAAGAAAATAAAAAGACATCAACATCCTGTCACACCAGGATCATCCATAATTGGATGAGTTATTGATCGTTTTCTGCCACGCTCCGGAGAGGGAAATAGCGCGAGGGATAAGTCAGGAGCCGAGCGCGGCGTCACGCAGCACGGCGCTACTTTAGGGGTTTAATAGAGGGTGAAGGAGAAAGAGCGAACGCGGGAGAGATGAAGTGCTCAGCGCCTACGAAAACACTGCAGAGGGTTTACAGTAGGGTTCTGCGACACACACACACACACACACACACACACACACACCATGCCTGATTTACAGTATGTTCAGTAACGTTATCGGATTGAACTGACGAAAGGATTTGTTTTGTTTTTTTCCTTCGTCTGTGTGTGCAGGTGCTGCTGTCGGGTCTGATTGGAGTCGTGTCATGGAAGAGACCGCTCTCTCTGGTGGTGAGTACCAAAAGAAAGAGGATTCAAACTCCATTATGAGTGTGCACAAGTGTGTGTGTGTGTGTGTGTGTGTGTGTGTGTGTGTGTGTGTGTGTTTGGACGTTATATCAGGACAGCTGGTTTCAGTTTTGCACAATTCTGTAAATCTCATTTGACTGGATGATGATGTCAAATGCCATAAAATCAGCTCGAGCAGCGAACATGTGAATGAAATAGTTTTTCCTTCCCACATGTTGGAATTCCAGATTTGTTCTGAAGTCTCTAAAAGTCTGGAGTGTGCTATCAGAGCCCAGGCTGAGGACGACTGCCAGTGATTGCCAGCCACGCTGAAAAAAAAAAGAAAGAAAGAAATGCGCTGAAAAAAATATAATAATTAAATCCAGCCACGCAGCGCCGGGGTGGTCAGGGTGGACCTGGTGCGTATGCACACAGATTGCTTTGCTGTTGCTTCAGCGTTCGGTGCTCAGCGTTGAGTGTAATTGGGGACAGAATTCTGCACGCAGGTTGAATTTTTCATCTCAAATGCATGGGATGTTATTAGCACGGCTGCTACGAGCTTGACCGATAGGAACATGGGCGGGATGGGATGCACACGAGGATGCCAATAACTGTGGATAATAATTCACAGGATAATTTAACAGATATCACATTTGCACCAATAATATTTCTGTCACAGTGACAGAAACAGGCCAGATCTACTCTAAGCATGTTTTTTTTAAACCCATTAAAAAAAAAAATTAAAATTTATTTAGTCATTTTTTCGTGATGCGTGCACAAACAAACAGACAATCAAACAAACAGACAAACTAACAAACAGACAAACAAACAAACAGACAAACTAACAGACAGACAGACAGAGAAACAAACTAACAAACAAACAGAGAGACAGACAGACAGACAGACAAACTAACAAACAGAGAGACAGACAGACAGACAGACAAACAGAAACTAACAAACAAACAGACAAACACAGTCAGACAGACAAACAAACAGTCAGAGAGACAGACAAACAGGCAGAGAGACAAACAGACAAACTAACAAACAGACAGACAGACAAACATGCAGACAGACAAACAAACAGGCAGATGAAAAATTCCACAAACCGTCTTGATGTGTCCTATTACTCACCTTGCGTCTCTCTGAATATTTTTTTCACAAATATCCTCAATATACAGACACGCCCACTTTACAGTTTTATTATACAGTATGAATCGATTATTTTTAATCACCCTCGAGTGATTGATTTCAGGTGCAGACATTTTTGTACTGTCTGAATTCTCATGATGATGTTATTATCCACAGGTCACTCCAGTGCATCAGCACTTTCTTTAGGTTGAAATTCACTTGTCAGGACGAACAGAGTGTAAATAAATTAAATTTTTTGAATATGCTTTGACGCAGAAAATTATTCATTGCTTGTTAATTTAATGCGGCTTTACATCCAGTGACTGTTTTATTTTCCGGGAGACCTTAAACAGCAGCTCAGGCCTAACGGGTGGCACCCGGAGCACCCACGTGTCCCCCCCCCCCTCCCCCTCGCTCCAGCGCCTGTCAGGAAGACGGAGTCTTTAGGGTTCCGGGGACGAGCTGATCGATCATCGAATACCAAAAAAAGCCTCTTCCGGGCTCACGGGGCTAACAAGCCTCGACCCGTCCACTCCCTCGGGATGAGTATTAATGATGTGCAGGTCGATGAGGCTGTTTTGAGAAAGCGCACCGGTGTTGCCGCGCTGTGGCGCGCTGTCACGGCTAAAGGAGATTAAAGGCGCTGCATAAAGCAGCACGGGGGATTCATTGGCTCGCTGTCGGGGTCTGCTGGAGGAGAACAGAGCGGGGGGGGGGAGGGTGGTTGTGGGGGGGGGGGGGGGGTCC